>JASKMD010000029.1:1502575-1674477 GCA_030144725.1 Haematococcus lacustris | reverse complement strand
TGCACTTGCTAGGCATGACCGTGATGCATACATGCTAAGGGGGTAGGTAGCAGGTGGCTACCACGTTTGCAGCCTTAGCGCATCACCGTGTGGTGGTGTTGTCCATACAAGGGGCGTAAGCATCATTCGTTCGCAATTTACTGCTGATGACCACCACTGTCTTCATCATTACATCTTGATCATTCACTGCTTACAATCCCGCATGAAACTGAACGGAAGCTCAGGACAGCCATGCTGCTGTATACAAGGTTCATGCATGACAGCCTGCTGCTACTTGCTTATCCACTGCAGTACATGCACTGCCACCTGCTGCTGCTGCTCATGCACTGCAGCACACCTGCAGCCTGTTGCTACCCGCAGCCTGCAGTGCCACACACCTACAGCCTGCTGCTGCTGCTCCTGCACCGCAGCCTGCTGCTTATCCACTGCAGCCCGGGCGGAGGCTGTGTTGTGGCGGGTAAGGGGGGAATGGGAAGAAGGAAGGGGGGGGGGGGGAAGGTGCCCATCAGACCTGCAACCAAGGGGCGTGCACGTGAGGGAGGGAGATCAGGCTGGGTCTCAGCCACTTACCGGCTGGGACCCTAACCATTTATAAGAAGGGCTAGGGATTAGAGGGAGAAAAGAGGGTAGGCAGGAAAGGGAGATGACAAATGAGAGGGGGCAGGGATTAGAGGGAGAAGAGGGGGTTGCTCCTGGTTGCTGGGTAGGGTAGGGAGGGGACTACGATGTCGGGGGGGAGGTGAGGGGAAGGGGGGGGGTTGGGGGAATAGGAGACTTGGAGGTGTTGGTGATGGGACAGGGTAGGATTAGGGGGAAGGAGCCAAGGGGTTGGAGTGTGACTGTTAGACCTGCAGCAAGCAAGGGGCATGCTTGTGATCAACAACCAACGACATGCATGACTAGAGGTGGGCAGGCTAGTCAAACACCCCAGCAACGCCTGGCTGCCGCTCCTGGCTGGGCTGGGCTGTGCTGTGCTAGGGCAAGGCTGTGACAGCGGAACAATGGGCGCTTCACCTACAACAACAAGGTGACAGCACATTCAACATAATAACACAGCAACAATGTTGGCTGCTGCTCTACGCCACTGCCGCCTACCGCCTGCAATCACCAAGCATGCTACACATGTCATGCTCATGCTCAAGGCTGTTGCCACCCTGCTGGCAAGCATGGAGGCATGGCTGCAGCAGCCTATGCTAGCGCCACACACCTGCTGCCTCGAGTCACGCCATGCAGCATTCGCACGCAGTTAACATGTCATTGACCTGGGCAATCAACATCTCATGGACCTGTCATGGGATGCTCCTCCTGGCTGCTGCTCCAGGATGCTCTTGGCTGTTGCTTCTGGCTGCTCTTGGCTGCTGCTCCTTGCTGCTCCTAGCGGCTGGCTGCTCCTGGCTACTCCTGGCAGCACTTGGTTGCTGCTCTTGGCTGCAAGGTAGGGTAGAGAGATCAGCTGACTCTAGGCTGTACGCGCCCTTCCACAACTGCGGGGAGGGGAGGGGAGGGGAGGGGAGGGGAGGGGGGGGAGGGGAGGGGAGGGGAGGGGAGGGGAGGGGAGGGGAGGGGAGGGGAGGGGAGGGGAGGGGAGGGGAGGGGAGGGGAGGGGAGGGGAGGGGAGGGGAGGGGAGGGGAGGGGAGGGGAGGGGAGGGGAGGGGAGGGGAGGGGAGGGAGGGGAGGGGAGGGGAGGGAGGGGAGGGAGGGGAGGGGGGGGAGGGGAGGGGAGGGGAGGGGAGGGGAGGGGAGGGGAGGGGAGGGGAGGGGAGGGGAGGGGAGGGGAGGGGAGGGTGAGGGGAAGGGGGGGAGGGTACCATTGAGTTGGGGATGGGGTTGGGCGTGAGGGGTTTGTCGGCGGATTGGGAGGGGGTGGGCGTGTCAGAAAAGGGAAGGGAAGGGGAGGTGCTAGTGGTGTAGTGGGAAAAGGGAAGGGGTGTGACCATTGGAACCTGCAGCAAACAAGGGCATGCTAGCGGTCAGACTAGGTACATAGAGCTGCATAGTTGCAAGAGATGCCACTCACCACTTGCTAATTGGAGTGTGTGAGGGGGGGGAGGGGGTTGGGTGTGGGGTGAAGGGGGGGATGGCAGGGGGGGGAGGGCGCTGCTCATGGGTGCCGTTTATTGCTGCCGCTCACAACTGTTCATGGCTGCTCCTGACTGCTCCTGGCTGTCCCTGGCTGCTCTGCCAAGCTGCTTTCCTTGGCTGCACTTCTTGGCTCCTGGCTCACAACTGCTCCTGCGCTCCAGGCTCCTCCAATAGTCCTCCGCTCTGCCGCTCTAAGCTCCTTGCTGTTTGTGGCTGCGCTCACTAGCTGCACCTTTTAGCTGCGTAGCCTCCTAGCCATTGGAAGTCCACCTGCAAGCAGCCACAGACTTTACCAATCGGTTGTTCGCTGTTCCGCTAGCTCGTCAACAGCGCACCTTTCCTTTTGCTCCTTTCGCTCGACCGGGGCGCATGTATGCTATGGCTGGTCGCGAATGCTGTGTGGCTGCTGGCTGGCGCCTCACCTAGCAAGACACTACACCATGAGGCACACAGTCTGCGTTCGGCGTTCAGGTGCTGCGTTGTGTGTGAGAGGTCACAGGGTCACGGCTCGGGTTGATAAGGCGCAGCGCTGCGCCCGCGGACCATCTAGTCGTATTGGGTAAGGTCCTGAAGCGGGGGGTCCTGGTTCGGAGGCTGGGCAAAATACCGACGTATGTTAGATAATTTTTTCGCAGCGATTGTCGGAATTCTTACGGGTAACTTATCTGACATAAGTCAGCCTGCTCTTGGTCCATGCATCTTGTTCCGCGCCGTATGCCGGGCTGGTGCTGCTCAGCTCCTTTTACCTTGGCCGCAGCTCATGCGCTTGGTCCCCCTACCCCATTCAGTGGCTTGAACTGCAACATGGGCATAGACATGGGCATGCTAGCATGGGAGGAGAGGGGGAGGACGGTGAGGCAGCGGCAGGGGTGGCTTGGCGTGGCTGCTGCCACAGGCTCAACTGTAGGCCCAGCATGCCTAGGTCTAGTGGCACCAGGCATAGCTCACCCATCCTCAGCTCCCTAGTGGCCGGCAGGCACTGGAGGGCTAGTCAGATGCATGCAGGTGCTAAGCACAGTGCAGCAGGCAGGCCCCAGGCACAGTGTGTGGCCCCACTGGATGTCTGTCTGCCCTGACCGCCGACATGCCGACATGCACACGAGCAGCAGTGAAGGGTTGTGATCACGTGCCTGCCAGTATGCCACGTGGCCATTATGCGGCGCTTATGTGCGAGCTCACAGCTTATTTCGCGCGTCATCGTAGGCCTTTGCAGGCAGTCATGCGATGGACGGTTGTGACATAGCAGACGGAATGACGATGCACCGCTGATACGCACTTGGCACCATGTTAAACTATGCACCTGCCCTGTTTGTGGAAGACTTGAGGTAGAACTACCAGCGCTGATGGACGCATGACTAAGCATCAGGAACATGTTATTAGTGTACATGATTAGACACACAGTACACTTCACTAGCCCGGATGACATAGTTTCGGTGCCACGGTCAGGAGTCCCCAACATGGGGTTGGTAATCTTCATGCAAGTACTCGCTACGAAGTGCACCGATTTCGGTAGCGTTTGTTGCATTGGCACCTGCGAATAACTCCGCATCTACTGGCAAGCGGCGCGTTAATCCTTGCATCAGAGTCCGTGCCGGCGCAAGCGAGCACGGACACACCTCAGCTGCTCACAACCGATTGTTCTAGTGGTGAGTAATGGCACCAATGAGCGAACTCCGCCTGGCATCCAGCCGGAAGTACAATCACAGCACAGCCCGCCAGGCTCGCTCCGCGAGCCTTTTGTTGGTGCAGGCGGTGTTGGAGGGCCATCGTGGGGCTAGTAATGACTCGACATTGCAGCGAGGTGCGAATGGATATAGGTTTCTCTAGCCAGCCACACAGAAAAAGGGACCCCCTTGCACAAATCGGCATGTTGTGAGCTGACCACTCTGAGTTATTAGAATTTCGAGTCATTACTCTGTTCGTAACTCTACGACACAGCTGCTGGAATAGAAAGCACGGCAATCCATCAACCAGGCCCGCCTCCTCACCCTTTGGCGTGACCCGACTCTGCCTTGCAGAATTGACTAGCCTACTCCGACCGCCTGGACCTCGCACCCCCTTGCAGCCCCACCACCCCCTTGCAGCCCCACCACCCCCACCACCTCCCAGGCCCCGCAGAAGCCTCCCACCCCCTCCCGCCCCCGCACTGCCCCCTCACTGCCCCCTCACTACCCAAGCTGTGCAGACCAGCCTGTCACAGACGTGGACCAAAAGCTCTCAGCTCTTGTCAGACATGCAAGGCCAGCTGCAACACTTGGTGCCAGCTCAGCAGCGACAGCAACTGGAGCATCAGCTGCTCACCTACCTGCAGGTGCATTGCAAGGCCATGTCAAGCTACTACGAACAACACGTCCAGATGCAGAATGCCCTGCCTGGCCTCTTTGCAGCTCTTGGCAGGTCTGACACTACAACGCGTTGGGAGGCAGCGCAAGAGGTGGTTAGCCATGCAGAGATGATGCAGCAACAACAGGAAGACCAGCAGCAGCAGCAGGGAGTGGAGGGCCAGCAACAGAAGAGGACACGGCAGCGGCTGCCAATGTGTGACCCTCGTGTGTGGGACGCGCATGGCACATGGGAGAAGCATGAAAAGCAGATCTGTGCCATGGCCGACATGCAAGAGCTGAGTGAGCAGGACCAGCAACAACTTCAATCGCATCTGGAGGTGTACTACCTTGCGTGCCCAATATCCAATGCCCCTGTGGAGTCCCTGCTGCAGCTACTCAAGCATGGGACGGGCATGTTGATGGAGCTACCAGCTCTGCTTGAGCTCATGTCCATGCGTACCCACATCGATGCCATTGGCGGCGTGGACGTGCCTGACTTTGCACAGCGGCTGCCAGAGCTACGCAAGGAAGTGCGGCGTGAGGAGGCAGCAGCAGCTATGGCCCGACGGATAGCAAAGGCGGAGATGAAAGCAGCAGCAGCAACTCATAGAGTGGGACAGGTGGTGGTTGATGTGGGGGACCATGAGGGGCAGCATAGACTGTCAGCAGCATATGCTCTGACCTATGATGGGCGCGATTACAGCCACACCACTGTCGAAGAGGCTGAGAAGCTATCTGTTAGGGAGTTGCAAGCTTACCTTCGCTTCCACCAGCAGGAGCTTATGAAGGGGTGGCTGAAGCCCAAGCTGAAGGGTCTTGTCATGGCCCATATCTGCAACACAGTAGCCGCCCTGCATGGCGATGAGCTGGGGGTAGCAGCAGGTGCCGGTGCTGGTGCCGCCCCTGACCTGCCCCCCCCTCCTGCTGCACCCCCTTGGCAGCAGCAGGCAGCTGGTGCTGGTGCCGCCCCTGACCTGCTACCACCTCCTGCTGCACCCCCCTGGCAGGAGCTGGCGGCTGGTGCTGGTGCTGCCCCTGGGCTGCCCCCCCCTCCTGCTGCACCCCCCTGGCAGCAGCAGGCAGCAGGTGCTGGTGCTGCCCCTGGGCTGCCCACCCCTCCAGCTGAGCAGCAGGGGGTCAGGGCGGAGCTGGACACCAGCTCGACACGCAAGCGGAGGGCGGGCGGGAGGGACCGGACCCAACAAGTCGAGCAAGGTAACGTAGCAATGGCCTACACACCTTGTGTGGCCTTACAGAGTGGCCAGGTAGTAGGTACTACTCACGAAGCGGTCAAGCAATGCACCAGCGTTGTATACTTCCGAGCATGGGTGGAGGGGCGTCGTTACATCGGTTTTGCGTGCCATGTGCATTGTTTTGACTGCGGCGACTGTCCCTGACTGTTTGCAGAGGCTACTGGGCCACGTCGGTCGCGGCGGTCGGTCGCAGCGAGGCTCGCATGAGCAAAACTGGCATGAATTTGAATGTCAAGATTCGAGCCGCCATAGCACTCAGCACAGTGCACAGTATTTAATGTTACAAGCTGCACCGCATAGCTGACAGAGTCCTCTATCCAGGGATGTGCGAAACCTAAATAGAAACCACGTGGCTGAGACGCGGCGTCGTTTTGATTACCAGGGGTCGGTTTCCTATCATTTCCAGCCATTTTTTGAATGTTGGGGACACCTGAGCCACGGCCAGCACAACTATTCATCGCGCGCACATGTTTAGTGACCCAAGGGTTGCCGCGCTTGGCTGGCGGAGGAGTGTTGGGCCCAGGCTCTGAGGTTGCTGGCTGTGGGGATCGTCGGACATTTTCCCCCCCGCCGATCCCGCCTCGATTGCGGACCGAATAGGGGGACCGACGCCGACTGATATCGGCCCAGTGTGTCGATGGGGTAAGCTGTCGATTCGATGGGGGTATCGATTTTTGTGATTTCGAGGCATGATCGAGGCATGTTTCAGGCATGTTCGAGGCATGTTTGAGTCATGTTCGAGGCATGTTTGAGGCAGTTTCGAGTCGGCTCCATCCATCGATTCGATGGGGGATCGATGCAGGAAACTCATCGATGTTACACTGGCTTATTGCCAAAGCACAAGGTCAAGCTGCCAAAGTACAAGGCCTAGTGCCAAAGCACAAAGCCTACATCCAAAGCAACAGGCTTGCTGCCTCGATATTGGGCATGCTTCTAGGACTCAAAGCCTGCTGGTCATGCCATGCAGTGTGGCACTAGTACCCTTGTGAGGTGCGCCCTGTGGGCTCAGCTGTAATCCGCTGTTGGTTGGGCTTCATCAATGACGAGCTGAACGGGTTGGGATGGAACCCTGACAAAAACAATGAGGTGACCTGCAAGAGGCAAACATGCCATGCCGTCGGTCAGCCATGTCGCAAGTCTGGCACCCCATCAAATGCACTACAGCCATGGTATTGCAACACTTCTCGATCAATGGTGTGGGGGTGGGTAATGTATCTCATGGCTTGGCTGTCCCCTTGAGAGAGGGATGGGATGGGTCATTGTTGTGTGTGGGCATGGCATGGCTAGTGAGGGTTGTGTTGGCTGCTACTACTAGCGCTGGCTCCAGGCTGCCCGCTCCAGGCTGCCCGATGGGGTTGGGGGGAAGTAGACGGGGTTGCGGACTGGTGGTGGTGGTGGGACAGCAGAGGGACGGAGGAAGAGGCCAAGGGGCAGGAGGCCAGCTGGGCTGGGTGTCAGCTACTTACCGGTAGGTGATTAGCCACTTCTAGAGGGAAGGTAGGGCAGGCAGGAGAGGGAGAAGAGGAATGAGATTGGGCAGGGAGAAGAGGGACAAGAGGGGGCTTCCTCCTGGCTGCTGGGTAGGGTAGGGAGGGGACTTCGATGTCGGGGGAAAGTGAGGGGGAGGGGGGAAATGGGGGCGTAGGAGACTTGGAGGTGTTGGTGATGGGACAGGGTAGGGTTAGAGGGAAGGGGCAATGGGATTGGAGTGTGACTGTTAGACCTGCAGCAAGCAAGGGGCATGCTTGTGATCAACAAACCAGGACATGCATGACTAGAGGTGGGCAGGCTGGCCAAACACCTCAACAACATTTGCACTCACCTTAACTCTTGGCTGCTGGCATCCTCCTGCCCCAGTATGGCTGCCCCTCTTTCGCCTCCAAGCTACGGCTCTTGGCTGCGTCTCTAGGCTGCGTTCCTTGGCTGCTTGTTGGCTCCTGGCTGCTGCTCCCAGGCTGCTGCTGCCCTTCCACAACTGCCACACACCTGCCGGGGAGGGCCGGGAGGGGAGGGGCGGGGAGGGGAGGGGAGGGGAGGGGAGGGGAGGGGAGGGGAGGGGAGGGGAGGGGAGGGGAGGGGAGGGGAGGGGAGGGGAGGGGAGGGGAGGGGAGGGGGAGGGGGGGGAGGGGAGGGGAGGGGAGGGGAGGGGAGGGGAGGGGAGGGGAGGGGAGGGGAGGGGAGGGGGGGGGAGGGGAGGGGAGGGGGGGGGGGGGGAGGGGAGGCTCCTGAGCTCTCTTCTGGCTACTGGGAAGGGTAGGGAGGGAAGGGTAGGGATGGGGTGGGACAGGGTAGGGAAGGGGGAAGGAGGCAAGGGGCAGGAGTGTAGGCGTCAGACCTGCAGCAAGCAAGGAGCGTGCTTACAGTGAGGCTGGCACAACATGCTAGCAGGCTGGCATGACATAGGCACTCACCAGCTGGCATAGGGCACTCGCCGGTTGAAGGCTGTTGCCGGCGAGCATGACAGGCAGGTGCGATGACAGTGGTGGAAGGCAGTTGCGATGAAGTGGGGGAAAGCAGGTGCGATGACAGACAGGGAGGGTCAGTGGGGGACGGTGACGGGACGGGACGGGAAGGGTGTGACCAGGGAGCCACATACATGCAAAGGGCTAGCCACTCACCGTCTACTGGGAGGAGGGGGGGGGGGATTGTGTATGCTGAGGACCCTTATCTGAGAGGATGGGAAAGTGACAGGGAAGGATGATGAGGACCCTTCACTAGATGAGAGAGTGACAAGGAAGCGAGCTGCAAGCGGGATGTTTGGAAGGTGGCGGTAGTGGTGGCGACTGCTATGTCTGGTGACAAGACAAGTCCTGGTTGTAGCTCATGGCCACAACTCCACATTACCACAAAAGCTCAAGCACTTGCACAAGCAAGAATATGCGCATGTTGAGAAAGCATGACACCGCATCCCCGTTCATCGGTACCACGTAGCTAGCTGTCTGTGTGGCGCTGTGTGGTCAGGTTGGTTACGTTAGCTGTGAGCGGGGCTGCGAGGCTGCGAGGTTGCAAGTCCAGATCGAGATTTGTGTGTCTGGCCACGTTGTGTACGAGCTAGCTTCGTAGATGGCTGTACGCCTAACTTCCACGCTGGCTGCCTAGAGACGGGGCTGCGATGCTGGCTTCATGAATGCTGGATGAATGGATACGTTGCGTGGCAGAGCTATCTGCGTAGATGGCTGCGAGCTCGCCTTTGATGCTGGCTGCGTGGCCATTTGCGACGTCGTGAGGCGTGGAAGCTGTTTTGGGATGCCAAGTTGGGATGAGTCTCTCTTTTCCTCACATGTCGAACATGTATTTCGAGTAGCACACGCTTACACTGCCCTCTGTTGGGGGACTCGGCAGCTTTCAACCAGCTTTGACCGCCTTCGACCGCAACCGACCCTGTTGCGACGACCCCATCGATTCTGGGACAATTGACAGGCTTCGATACCCCAGGGAAAATGTCCCACTCATATTTCGATCAGCTTCGATCGCCTTCGACCGCAATCGATCCCATTTCGATGACCCCATCGATTTTGCAACAATCGACAGGTTTCGATGACCCGGGGGAAAATGTCCGACGATGCCTGACTGTGTGGGGGCTGGCCTGGGGGTACCTGGGGGCATCACATTAGGCCCTTATCAACTGGTTATGCTGCTGGCTCCAGGCTGGCCGAACCAGGCGGAGGCTCACCTGCCCTGCTAGGGGCTTCCAGCCTGCAGGCCTGGTGGGCTTGTGTTTGTCTAGCCGGCCCACCAGGCGTGGGGCTGCTCCTCACAGAGCTGGAGCTTGTTTACAGTTGAGCTAACTAGACTGACACGGTGCCCATGGTCCGGAAGGGGGCCAGGGCCTCTGCTGAGCTGGCGGATGGTAGGTCGAGCAGCCATGATTGTCCCTCACTAGGGCCACCATTTGAGCCGGATCAGAAGTACCTACTAGCAGCCACTATCAGCCACTAGCAGCCACTAACTAGATCCGACTCAAACAGTGGGGCTGTGTGGAGTGTTTAGCCTACCACCTACACTATTGCCTGACCCGTTAGGGCTATGATGTAGAGTTGGCATGACAAAACATGCACTAATTGTAAGCTGATAACAGCTCAAGTGGGGGGGGGCACATTACTGTGCCACTGCAGGCTGCTGCTGCTGCTCCTGGGCCTTGGGGGGCAGTCGAGGACCCTAGTAGCGATATGCTTAGAAGGCAAGGCAGCATACCCCCCACTCTCACACCTTCAGCTCAACATCTCTGCCCCGCCCTCCATGGAGCCCCTGACATGCAGCCTTCAAGACTGGATACAGGTCAGGAGCAGCCAGGTAATCAGTGGGCAGACCCACCGGGCATGCTCTCCAAGGTGTGCCACGAGCAGGTGCTGCCGAGCTCTGTACCTCAGCCTTGGTCACTGCAACCAGCCCAGTACAACGTCGTGACAAAAGCGCAGGCAGGCAGGCTCAAGGGCGGGCGGGCGGGCGGCGGGCGGGCAAGCGGGCAGGCAGGCTACTATTTGCTTCATGCCTTGCACCAAGCTTAGTAATGGCAATACGTGCCTGTCATCGATCTCATCATCGATCATGAGAAGCGATGCAGCCTGCAGCGCACAGTAAGAGAGCAAGGCCTCTACTGGGCAGGGCCACTCCACCGCACAAGACAGCTTAACAGCTTGTCCTCAACGGATGGAGCATGTAGCCCTGCGGCGCGCCGCTAGGCACCCTGACGGGCAGGCACAGCTTACCCGGTTGTCCGACATCGACGACCGGCGTTTGCCCTGCCGCGCCGCGGTGTTATCTTTCTTCTTTCCTCGAGCCTCGACTTCGTAGTCTGAATCGCTGCCTTGCTCGGCACTGGAGCTGCTGGGCTCGTCCTCTTCACTTTGGGAGTCTGCGGCGCATGGTGTTGGTGAAGGCTGATGAATACACTGTCGACCACTGCCTGCCCCATCGATTGGGCCACTTCGCACCTGCATCGCGCGCCTTTGGCCTCCCGCGCGGCTTGGACGCTGCTTTGCCGTTGGCTGTTGCCCTGCCGTTGGCTGATGGCGCGGCCCGCTGCAGTCGCTTGCTCTTGGACGGCCCTCCGCTGTTGTCTGACGAGGAGCTGCTGCCGGGCTCGTCCGATGCTTCCGACTCTGACTCTGTAACCCGGCGAGCACGCAACAGCTTACATGCACTCTCTGCTCTCTGTGTCACCTGCACCCTCTGTCGTCTGCCGCACACCTTGAGACTAGCTGTATTGCATGATGAAACCCTGGCCTCCGAGCCGAAATAGCCCGGTCAACTATTCTCGCACCCAGCCTACCTGCCCCGATGTTTTGTTGCTCCACCATCGATCACGCACCTGCATAGCGTGGCCGTTTCCCAGCCAGCGCCTGTCGGGCTGTGCGCTGCGGGGCCCCACTGCCGGATGCAGCAGCCGTTGTCGCTGCAGGGCGAGTGTGCTTTCCCTTGACAGGCCGCTGACTGGCCTCCTCCTCGCTGCTGGTGCCTGGCCCCTGGGGTGCGACCTCAGTGTCCAAGCCTGCAAGGCACCCCAGGCCAGCAGGTAGCCGCCTTCAGCGCATGCGCTGTCAGCCCTACCCCTACCCCACTCCTACAACTAACCTCATTTAATACTCTCACACCCGCCATCACATGCCACTGCCACACCCACATGGCCACGCCTCACTTACACACAGGCAGTTGGGGATGCTGACATGGATAGTGACGTGCTGTACAGCATGCTGCGGCTTCAGCTGTTTCAGCTGCTCTTGCCTATACTGCACCTGTTGCCACTTATGCTGCACATGAGACCCTCATCACCCACCATCACCATCCCATGACATTAGCACAGGCAAAGACTGCAGTGCCTGCCAGGGCTCAAGCAGGGCCAGGCTGGGCTGCCTGCAAGTCTACATGCAGCCACAGCGGCTCCATAGTATGGTGCTGTCAGGGCCAGAGCACCTTCAAATATAGCTCCAGGTGCTCTTTCGGTGCATGAAGCATGGGGCAAGCAGGGCCCTGACCCGGGTTCGATTCCCAGTCCTCCGCTTAACGGTACAAAATGCCTTCCTCCACCACCCCCTAAAGCAGCAGTGTCTCACTCACTTTCAGCCTCACTTTCTGCCTCATGCTCTGATTCATTGCTCTCCTGCTCCTCCTCGTCTGAAGATTCCACTCGTTTATTCTCTGGAGATTTGCATGGCATGGCGTGGCATGGCATGGCAGCAGGGCAGTATGGCAGGAGGGCAGGGCTGCAGCAGGGACAAGGCAGTATGGGCTGAGCAGGGGCTCTGCTTTGCACGCGATAACTGGAGCCTGCTCACTGATGCCCAACTAACCAGCACCATGAAAGGACACCGTCGCAGGAACATAGCAGGCAGAGCTGCTGAACAGCTTGCCATGCTGGTAGTCAGCTGTGTCAGGTAGTGCCAGTGTCACCAGCAGCACAATGTTAGACCCCAATGCGCAAGGAGGTCACACGTCACTTCTATGCGCAGGTGTGACACACTCTGTGCCCCAAATGCCTGGTGGCTGATGTACCACATGCCCGCTGTGCCTGCTCCTGCTGCTGCTGCTGCTGCTGCTGTGTCCAACATGGAGCCAGTGGCGTGACGAGCTAGGCCAGCCAGGCCGTCACACCAGCTGCCTCAGAGCCTGGGCTCAGTACCCCTCAGCAAGCCAAGCGCACCAAGGCTGAGCAGCTGGCCCAGCCCACCCACACGGCAAGGGCCGGGGCCAGGCTGCCAGGCCCAGCCTCCCAGGATTATAAGCAGCCAGCCAGGTGGCCAGGCCAGAACTGCAACGCATCCCCTACCAGCTGTGTGACGCATGTCTGTCATGCCAATGCCAAAGGCTGCAGGTGCCCATGCAACATGTGATGGCTTTACTGTGCCTAGAGGAAGCAGCAACACCCTGGTATGCGGCCTTTCATTGCTCCCTTGCTGGAATACACATTGCCTGCAGGGGTCATGAAGAAAGCTGAAAGAGCTACAAGCTTAAAGAACATCTTCAACTACTATCTGTCTCACTTACATGCATGATGCTAGCTGTCTGCCCTGAACCCTGTGGCTAGGTGTTGATGCTACTAGCTACCCTAGGTGCCTCACCCTTGGCCTAACTCTACTCACTCTTGGTTCCCGAGGCGCTTGCAGCACCTTTCTTCACACTGGCTTTGGTGGCCGGGGCCTTGTCCTTCCTGCGAGGGTCCATGCCCCAGCCTGTGATGCCTGCCCGCCTGAGATCGCTACTTTTTACCAACTCGCATGGGCCGCTGTTCCATCGGCGCATTAGCCGCTGGAGCACTCCTAGAGGATATCTAGTCCCGTGATGCGCACCTCTCGGCCGAACCATTTGCAAATGCAAGCGCTAACTTGCGAAGAGGGCCTGGCTCGATGCCGCCGGCCTTGTCAGCTCCGCTGTCTAATCGCGTCTCCGGAGGCTCATCTTCTTCATCGCCGTCGTCATCGTCGTCGTCAACATCATCGCGCAAAGCGTATGATTTAACAGCGACAGCGCGCCGGGGCCGCTGCACACTCTGCGTGCCACCAGTGATGCACGTGGCTGAGTCAAATGCAAGGTAACTCGGGCGCAATGCCGCAAGGCACGAGAGCAGGAAGAAAGCGAGTAGGTGTGAACAACAGCTAAATCCTTGTTGGGCAGGCGGGCGGCGGCCGGCCGCGCGGAGCGTGGACTTACTGCGGGAGTGGCGACCGGCTGCTGGCTGCCAGGGCCTTCAGAATCCTCTGGAGCGTCTTGAGCCGCAGTAGCGGTTGCCTTGCTGACTGTACAAACACCACACGCATGCCCCCTCACACATTACTCACAGCACCTACATACCCTGATCATGCAAGCCTGGATGTGGGTGCCAGAATGCCGCAATGCAGCCAAAATAGCCCTGCTCAATGAGGTGTCCAGCAGTGGCAATGACTGCTCGTGAAATCACATCCCCTAATGGCATATCCACCAGCATCTATCCAGCCTGCCAGCCGCCTCCCCTTCCCCTTCCACCTCCCCCGAGCATGACCACCCCTGGGCCTTCTCTGCCTCTAGTGACTGCAACCCTGCAGCTGCCCTCCCTGTCACCCCTCACCTACCCTGACCCCAGCCTGCCACCCCTCAAAGAAGCGGCTTCTGCCCAGCCCACACTCCCTGCCCCTCTACCTAGCCACATCCACATGGCCAGCCTCTCAGGTGACCCTGGCCGTGGCTACAGCATCTGGCCTGCCCTCGCCCCGCACCTGCCGCATGCTGCGCGGCCCCATAGTTGTAGTCTGGCACCCGGGCGGCTTGCTCAGGGTCAGGGCGCTGCAGGTCAGCAGGCATGGGCAGCCGCAGCTCCTGGGGGTTGTCCTCCTCACGGCCCACCCACCAGGCCTCAGAGAATACAATCTGCAGGGAAGGGGGTACAGGCACCCCTGGCTGGCCAGCTCCCAGACTGATGGTCCATCACTACTGCTGCCACTGCTGCTGCTGCTGCTGCCGCTGCTGCTGCTACTGCTGCTGCTGCCGCTGCTGCCGCTGCTGCCGCTGCTGCCGCTGCTGCCACTGCCGCTGCCACTGCCACTGCTGCTGCAATACTGCCTTCAGCTAGTGGTGTTGGGTTTTGTTTGAGATGATCCTCGTCGAGCATCACCATGAGCACTATGAGGTGATCAAGGCAGCAGGGGCAGGGCAGGGCTGGGGTTGCTGCAGCCTGCCTGGCTGACAGCTGCCACCACCCACCATGTTCTCAAACACATCTTCGCACACCACCCCCGCAGTGCCCCCTGTCCTCAGCACCATGTACCTGCATATGCCACCACCATGCCGCTCAGCAGGCAACCACTGCCACCGCCAGGGCTGCAGCAAGCATCATGGAGTGCAAGGCTGGGCTGTGGCTCAGCCCTGCCCCTGTTGCCCTTGCTTCCCTGTGCACGAGCTGATGCCTAGCCCCCTGACCCTGAGCAGCATAGAGGGCTGCCATGACTCCAAAGCAAAGCTCTGCCACCGCTGCCCTGCTCCAGCAGCAGCAGCAGCAGTAACTCAAGCCGCTGTCCCAGACGACCCTTGCTCCATCCCAGCTCCAGCTGCAGTGGCTGCGACAGCAGTGACCCAAGTCTCTGTCCCAGGCCTTGGAGCCAGTGCTGGCCCAGTGCGTTGCCCCTCAGCACTGGCCCGGCTGTGGCCCGTGCCATTCATGCAGCACTGCCCAGATCCCCACGCACGCATGATGCCAATGTGTGTGGGTGTGCGATGTGATGTGATGGCATTCTTGCAAGTGGCATGCTGCAAGGGAAAGGAGGGCCACAGAGTGAGGCCGAGTGGTGTCAAGCAGTGTGAAGGTGTGACGCAGCTCACTTGTTGTGAGGGAACACCAGGGTGCCCCACAGCTTAAGGCGGCCAGAGGGGAAGTCCAGGTACAGCACCGGGGAGCGTGAGTCCAGCTGGGCCAGCACGCCCTGCACTGCCACCACCACTGCCAACACCTCACACCAGCTAATCACCACCACCACCACCACCACCACCACCACCACCACCACCACCACCACCACCAACAACAACAACAACATTAACAACGCCACCACTTGTGACACCAGCTCATGCACCACTAACAACGATGCCAGCAGGACAGCCGCATGGGTGGGTCACGGCATCAGCAGCACCACCATGTCAAAGCAGCAGCAAACGTCCTGGCAGGCATGGTTATAGCAAGGCTGCACAATTAGCCTGCTGCCAACAGCACACAGCGTAGGGGCAGCAGTGCCTCGCTGCAAGCTGTACACCCTCCCTTGGGGCTGCTGGTCTGCCTACCTGCCAGCCTGCCTACCTGCCCCCCTGCATGCCCATCTGACTGCCTGGCTGCCTGGACGGTGCTGGCCACCACTGCCCTGCTTTTCAATACACCCAGGCCTCACCAGCCTCCCCCCCGCTGTGGGTGCCAGCAGGCAGTTCAAGACCAGGAGGTACCTGGGAGCAGAGACACAGGCAGCAGCAGGTATGCGGACGGCATGGGTCGACCTAGGACAGCCATCTAGGCATGGGGAGGCATGGCAAGCGAGGAGGCAGTGGTTCAGGGCGAAGTGGGCAGGTAACACAAGTGTGATCATGTTGCTCCTGCCATACTGTCAGCCAGGCCACGTTGCCAAGCCACGTGTGACATGTGTAACTATTCCTTCCCAAACTGAGGCGTGTGGCTGTAAATGCCCTTCTTGATTCTGAAGCCCAGCTGCCTAGCGTTGCATGAAGGGATAAGCCTGGCTTACCTGTTCTTACGTATGCTGCTTTTCTTGATGATGTCTTGCCCGTTGCATCTTACCAAGGCTGCAGGGCCAATCGGATGTTGAGTACTAGTCAGCACAAGGAGGTGAGGGCCCTGCACGGCGACAGCCTCACCTCTGGATGGCGGAAAGCTGGTTGCGGACATGGGGGCCTCTTTCGCCAGCATCTGCACATGCATGAAGCCCGGTGTCAATGCAGAGCCAGACCATCGGTAATGTGCGCGACCACTAACCCCCAGTGCAACTGCGCGAGTCCGCAGTCGAGTCCCCTCGACATCTTTGTCCGCATCCTTTCGCCCTGCTTTGCCATTCTGATGCTTGCTCATATGTACCCACGAATATCAAGGAGGGGTCTGCGTGATACGTTTCCAAAGTAGAACAGATTACGAACTGTTTGAATTTGTATATATACTGTAGTGATACGCCTAGTTGGTGATACGCTGGTTTGGTGTAAACCCAAATGTCATGCTCAAACACCGGTGATACAGTTTGGTGACGAAAAACATCTCATACTCAACGAATCTTCACTTAAATCCCATGGTCAAATAATTGGTGATGCAATTTGGTGACGAAATGATTTGGTGAAATCACCAACAAGGCGTATCACTATGGTATGATCCATATGTATTACCTCTTTTTCATTCCTACAGCGTGCTTCACCGAATCAAAGCAAGAGTCGTAACTGAACACAGGCTGCGAGCTCATCATGCCCACCCCAGCTCAGCCGTTATGGTGTGTGTACCTACTAGCTAGAGCCCTACTAACCCTGGGCCCCGCCCCGCCCCGCCCCGCCCCGCCCCGCCCCGCCCCGCCCCGCCCCGCCCCGCCCCGCCCCGCCCCGCCCCGCCCCGCCCCGCCCCGCCCCGCCCCGCCCCGCCCCGCCCCGCCCCGCCCCGCCCCGCCCCGCCCCGCCCCGCCCCGCCCCGCCCCGCCCCGCCCCGCCCCGCCCCGCCCCGCCCCGCCCCGCCCCGCCCCGCCCCGCCCCGCCCCGCCCCGCCCCGCCCCGCCCCGCCCCGCCCCGCCCCCGCCCCGCCCCGCCCCGCCCCGCCCCGCCCCGCCCCGCCCCGCCCCGCCCCGCCCCGCCCCGCCCCGCCCCGCCCCGCCCCGCCCCGCCCCGCCCCGCCCCGCCCCGCCCCGCCCCGCCCCGCCCCGCCCCGCCCCGCCCCGCCCCGCCCCGCCCCGCCCCGCCCCGCCCCGCCCCGCCCCGCCCCGCCCCGCCCCGCCCCGCCCCGCCCCGCCCCGCCCCGCCCCGCCCCGCCCCGCCCCGCCCCGCCCCGCCCCGCCCCGCCCCGCCCCGCCCCGCCCCGCCCCGCCCCGCCCCGCCCCGCCCCGCCCCGCCCCGCCCCGCCCCGCCCCGCCCCGCCCCGCCCCCGCCCCGCCCCGCCCCGCCCCGCCCCGCCCCGCCCCGCCCCGCCCCGCCCCGCCCCGCCCCGCCCCGCCCCGCCCCGCCCCGCCCCGCCCCGCCCCGCCCCGCCCCGCCCCGCCCCGCCCCGCCCCGCCCCGCCCCGCCCCGCCCCGCCCCGCCCCGCCCCGCCCCGCCCCGCCCCGCCCCGCCCCGCCCCGCCCCGCCCCGCCCCGCCCCGCCCCGCCCCGCCCCGCCCCGCCCCGCCCCGCCCCGCCCCGCCCCGCCCCGCCCCGCCCCGCCCCGCCCCGCCCCGCCCCGCCCCGCCCCGCCCCGCCCCGCCCCGCCCCGCCCCGCCCCGCCCCGCCCCGCCCCGCCCCGCCCCGCCCCGCCCCGCCCCGCCCCGCCCCGCCCCGCCCCGCCCCGCCCCGCCCCGCCCCGCCCCGCCCCGCCCCGCCCCGCCCCGCCCCGCCCCGCCCCGCCCCGCCCCGCCCCGCCCCGCCCCGCCCCGCCCCGCCCCGCCCCGCCCCGCCCCGCCCCGCCCCGCCCCGCCCCGCCCCGCCCCGCCCCGCCCCGCCCCGCCCCGCCCCGCCCCGCCCCGCCCCGCCCCGCCCCGCCCCGCCCCGCCCCGCCCCGCCCCGCCCCGCCCCGCCCCGCCCCGCCCCGCCCCGCCCCGCCCCGCCCCGCCCCGCCCCGCCCCGCCCCGCCCCGCCCCGCCCCGCCCCGCCCCGCCCCGCCCCGCCCCGCCCCGCCCCGCCCCGCCCCGCCCCGCCCGCCCCGCCCCGCCCCGCCCCGCCCCGCCCCGCCCCGCCCCGCCCCGCCCCGCCCCGCCCCGCCCCGCCCCGCCCCGCCCCGCCCCGCCCCGCCCCGCCCCGCCCCGCCCCGCCCCGCCCCGCCCCGCCCCGCCCCGCCCCGCCCCGCCCGCCCCGCCCCGCCCCGCCCCGCCCCGCCCCGCCCCGCCCCGCCCCGCCCCGCCCCGCCCCGCCCCGCCCCGCCCCGCCCCGCCCCGCCCCGCCCGCCCGCCCCGCCCCGCCCCGCCCCGCCCCGCCCCGCCCCGCCCCGCCCCGCCCCGCCCCGCCTTTGTCGCGTATCCAAACCCACTCATGGCCTGGTTTGCCCAGCTTTGGCAAAGCTGGCGGCTATTTTAGCTGTACAACCCAGTGGGAGGTGGCACCGTTTGTCTTTCCTTTCTGGCCACGAGTTTGGCAACGCAATCACAAGCAGTTGGGAACACATGCTTACACTTTTAGTTCAATTTGTGCATTGAGGCAGTTTACCATGCACAATATGCATACCTCTATGCAATCTATTACTTTGCTAGTAGGCACACTAGAAGTAGCCTACTAACTCGTAGCCTATATTGTAATACTTACAGGCCATAGGTGTAGATACAGGCCGCGCCCAACGTGAGTTAGCGATCAGGGAAGTGGCAGTGTCAATTCTTACGCACAGAGACTTGCACTACTACTTCGTTGCGTTACTTAGCTGTCGATTTTTTACGAAACAGACTGCTCAGAATTGTTGCCAGCGGTTGAGGAGTGTGCATTACTCGTAATACTTCTTACTTGAGACACCACTTTCCTTGCAACATAGCAATGCCGTTCTACTCACTGTTCTACCGTCTTGATGCATCAACACAACATGAGCAGAAAAACTATCTACATCGATCCTCCACAGCGCTTCTACTCAGCACCAGCACCGTACAGCTTTTCTTGCTCCTCCTTCTTACCAGTCCCACGACAGCAGAATTTCATGCAAACTTCATGGGGCGGAGCGGGGAGGGGAGGGGCTATCTTCCTCCAGAATGCCATGTCAGCAGGGCCTGTTTGCAGGTATCGGCAATTGATAGCCAACATCTAGATCAGGGAGCCCTGGACGTCAATGACGAAGCGGTAGCGGACGTCCTGCTTCAGCACACGCTCCCAGGCGGTGTTCACGTAATCAGCAGGGATGATCTCGTGCATGCACTCAATCCCCTTCTCGGCGCAGTAATCCTGCACAGGGATCATAGGCTACCACCGTTAGGACACATCTCCAACACCACAGCTTGGGGCACACATGCATCAGGCTCGTCCAGGACCGTCTACTGTTATAGATGGACGTGGCTCCATGTAGAAGGGGCAATCCCACTGTGCTGTGCATCAAGTTCCTGCAGCCCGGCACTCATGAGGTGCCCCAGCGCCCTGAGCGCAGTCACTGTGACCCTGTTAGCACTCACCAGCATTTCCTGCGTCTCCTTGATGCCTCCAATCAGTGACCCCGTGACACGCAGACGGCCTGCACGCGAGCATTAGCCTGATGAGCTCAGCTCAGCACATGCAGCAGCACCCTAACCCAGAACCATTCAAGCTGGTCTTGCAATTGCTGCTGCTGCTGCTGCTGCTGCTGCTTGAGCAGGATGGGACAAGTGGGGCAGGGCAAGGCGGGGCAGGGCACAGCAAGGCAGGGCAGGCTGGGCTAGGTCCACTTACGCAGCAACATGGCAAAGGTGGGCATGGTTGGGGGCTCTGCTGGCGCTCCCACACACACCTGAGGGCAGGACAAGGTGGAGGTCATGCAGGTGGTGCAGGAGGGTGGAGCAGGAGGGTGGAGCAGGCAGCTGCTGATATGAGGCACAGTATGAGCTGCTGCCTGGGACCTGCCGACTAGAGAGTTTTTCGCTACTGTCTACGTTGGGCTGCCTCCTTGCTTAGCTTTTCATTCAATTTGCCTACCCGCATAGCCTGCATGCCCGCTACCCTCCCACTGAGCAGGTCTTCATCACTATGCAGCAAACTGTGGCAAGCAGTAGGCATTCACACTGCGGCTGCAAGGGTGGACAAGCACAGAGCTCACTGCCACGCACCATGGTGCCATCTGTCTTGAGCAGGTTCAGCAAGGCAGCCAGGTCGTGGCGGGCGGACACAGTGTTAATCAGGCCATCCAGCGTGCCCGCTGCGGCCTGCAGGTCACGGGAGCTCACTGGCGGCGTGGGCACCTCACACCATCCTGCAAGAACCTGGCGCCACCCACAGCCTGTCCTGTCGTGCCCACGCCCTGGTTGATCGTTGCAGATAGATAAGCCTACCGTCACCCACAGCCTGTCTACCTGGCGTCCTGCTGCCTCACTGCCTCTTGTCCACCCTTAGGATTCTTGCTGAGCGCCATAGGCTGCAGGGCCACATCCTGCCTGAAGCAAAGCAGGCTGGTCACGCTATGGGAGTGGCACCCCCACAGCCAGGCCCGCCACCCACCGCCATGGCGTCAGGATCCTTGGAGACTAGGAAAATATCAGCGCCCAGCACGGTGGTGGCCTCCTCCTTCTTGCTGCAAGCAATGAGGCACGCCAGGGAGGAGGATATGAATCGCCTGACGCAGCCAAGTGTGCTTCTCCATGACTTGCTGGTTGCCAACCACACAAAGCGCAAGGCATGTGTTTAGAGTGGTGCCCACATACACACATGTGCAAACAGGGCTGCCCACAACATCTGCCTGGGCATGGTGAGCGCCCTGCGCTGCACTGCCCACAGCACTTAGCGGAGCAGCTGGCCAGCCAGGGGCGCAGCAGGGCAGGGTCACCTGGGTGATGTGGAAATCACGGTGACCTCAACACCGAAGCTCTTGAGGAACTTGACTGCCATGTGGCCCAGGCCTCCCTGGGAGGGGCAAGGGCGGCAGCAGCAGCAGCAGCAGCAGCAGTGGGGTAACCAGTAGCAGGTGAGCAGCTGTAGGAGAGTCCATCCAGGATAGAAGGGCCGTTTAAGATGATGGGCCAGGTAAGATCTGTGCTGGGTGGTGTAAAGGAGCACCTCCCTTCCCACCCTCAGAACCTTTCTACCCTTCCCTCATTGTAAGGGAGCACCCACTTGCTCAACTTGTCCCCTCCCTTTCCACCCTTTCCTTCCCTCCCCTCCCTTCCCACCCATACCTTCCCACCATCTCAACTTACCATCTTTTTTTTTTCCTCCTCCCTTGCCTTCCCTTGCCTCTGCAACCTACCCTGCCCTGCCTTTCCCCCTTGCTAGCCTCCCAGCCAGCCTGCCATGCCACACACCCATCCTGCCATGCAACACACGACTCACCAGGCCCACCACGCCCACTTTCATGCCAGGCTTGTCCAGCTCGAACTTGCGAATAGGGGAGTAGACGGTGATGCCCGCGCACAGCAGTGGCGCTGCGGCGTCCAGGGACAGCTTTTGCGGCACATTCAGCACAAAGTCCTGGTCCACCACCACATGGGTGCTGTAGCCTCCCTTAGTGATGGAACCGTCCCTGTAGCAGCGGTAGGTCAGCAGCAGGTCAGTTGCAGTCTTCCCCGCATCCTCACATTTCCCCTCTCCCTGGCCTCTCCCTCTCCCTCCCCGTCCCACTCCACCACACCCTCAACCACAACTGCACCTTCAACCGCAACTGTACCCTAACTCCACCTAACCTTTGGGTAGACAAATGGGGTCATTGCATGGTTCACACACAGCAGCATGGGTGCTGGGCAGCAGGGAGTACTGGCATACCACTCAAAGGATAAGCAACACAAAATCAGCAGCAGGCCTGCGAGCAGCAGGCAGCGCTGACTAGACCTAGTGCAGCACAGCAAACACTGGCTCCCTGCTTAGCCCCAGGCTGGGCCTGCTCTTGCCACACAGGGCGAGTGAGTCGCAGCCCAGCAACCTAGCAGCCAGCTCAGGAGCCAGCAGGGTATGGGACCCGGCCAAGCCAGCCAGGCACCCGCAGAAGAGGCCGGTGAGGTACTACACAGACGATGACAGACACAAGAGGGGCGACAGCTGTGCAGCCACACATCTCATCAGGACAACAGCAGCAGTGTACAGAGTCTACGGCCAGGGCAGGCCTTGAGTGTACCTGTCCTTGCCGTTGTAGGTACCCACAAAGCCTTTCTGGCAGTACTGCTCCTCCTGCACAGCCAGGAGTACCAGACAGCATGGACCAGGTCTCAAATGACCTTCACTCCCGATTGCCCACCCCTGGACCTTCCCTTTGCCCTAACCCCCTATGTGCCCTCATCACAACCCCTGGGAAGCCCTGCCACCTTCATTCCACCCCACCCTCACCCCCTCCCAACCCCCGCCTCCTACCCCCAACCCCACGCCTCCTACCCCCAGACCAGCCATTCCGCTGGCACTCCTCGTGCAGAACCCACCGCACGATGCTGGCCACGGACTACATTAACACCGGTCGCTCATCACTGCTCCTTGCCCTGGCAGCGCTCACCTTCAGGTCGCTGCAGCAGTGGCAGCTCTTGCAGCTGTTGACCATGCAGCCCACGCCGACCTTGTCCCCCACCTTGAACTTGGTCACCTGCGCCATCCATGTCACCATGGTGTTGTAAGTACTCGTCACAATCTCGGTGTTGCTGGTCATGGTGCTGGTGGTGCAATCTGCTGCTGGCTACTGGCTGTGATGGAGCGTGCAGCCCAGCGGGAGCGCAGTAGCCATGCTGGCCACCACCTTTGTTCACTGTATTGATAGCACTGGGTTGCAGGGCAAACAGGGTGGCCACCCTGTTCACTGACAACCCCACTGGCTTCCTCACACTAGGGTCTCCTCCTCCTACCTTGTCGCCAACCTCGATCACATAGCCCGCGATCTCATGGCCGGGCACACAAGGGTAGCACGTCCCTGCCCACTCCCCCTTGCCCTGCACCAACACACAAAGCAGGGACAGCGTAAGACTCGACGGCATAGGCGCAGACACCATGCTGCTTCTAACAGTGGTCCCAAGGGGGTGCTGTGCGGACAGCTCTGGCTACAGTGCTGCCACACACCGTGTGGATGTCACTGTGGCAGATGCCTGCAAAACTGATTTGGATGTGTACGTCCTCAGGCCCCACACTACGGCGGTTGAAGCGATAAGGGGCCCTGCAAAGGGTGAAACATGACTTGCAGCATCAATGATGTATTCACAGGGGCTCAGGTGAGTAACCCTGCAACAGGTTTGGCATGGGCGCATGCTGCAGGAGACCAGGGAAGGGTGCACCACGGCTTACAGGACGCCAGATGTGTCCTGAGCTGCGTAGCCGATGCAGTTGCCCTCTCCAGGTACCTCCGTGGGGGGCTTGGCAAAGAGGGCAGAGAACTCCTCAAAGGTCATGGCTGGGTAGGGCAGGGCAGGGCAGAGCGGGGCAGGCTGGTGCAGTCGTACATGTCTGTCTTGTAGAAGCTTGTAGAAACAGCAATTGTTAGTCATCATTACTCACCATCCTTGACGCTGGCGTCGGCGTCTCCATACTGCTTCAAGTATTTCGGCAGCAGCTGCGCAGGAGAAACTCGTGTCAGTGATCGGCAGGCCCGCTAACTTTGTGGCTGCGATGTCAGCACTTGCATTGGCGTCAAGTGTGCCATCCTCGCTTGCTAGCTGCTTGAACAGCGCAAATGCGCGGCCATTTGACGCAATTGTGCTTGCATCTGCCGGGGGGCTGACGCGTGGCATCACGACACAATAATTGCGTGTGGTTCAGTGCGATGTACAGGCAACGGGCGCTGCTTTGCTCTGCGACGAAATAACAGCCTCACTTTTACCATTCCCATAAATTCCGCACAGCAACGTTGCACACAACATTCGTAAAGCAGCGGGCGCGACGGGAGGGCGGCAGCTGTGTGGTGTCGTGGGTATGACGGTCACCACCTTAAGGGTAGATCGACCAGGGTAGCATTAGGGTTGTTCATAAGGTCACCCCCGCCATTGGCTGCACTGTCTTTAAGAGTTTTTCGGCGATTCTTGCGCAGGGCTGTGCAGCTCACGAGCGCGAGGCTAGCGGGCTGCTCGGGCTGATGTGCACCTGTGCCGGGGCGGGCGGGGGTGTTGAAGATTCTGGTCGCATTGTGTGCTGGGATTGGCCTGCTTAGTGGGGCTGTGATCGGCGAATAGCTATCGCGCTCAGCGGCTCAGCTTTTCAAAATTTTGAATTTCTTGTCGGGCGCAGGACCCCCCCGACATGTGTTCTAGTGCCAGTGCTAGTGCTTATGACATGTTCGAGAGTAGTGGTATGGCTTGTGGCCTGTCCCTGCACCCGAACAGCGTGCAACTCGTGTCGCGTCACCCCATGTCAAATATCCTCGAAATGGGCACTTTTCCGGCCGCCATAACTGTCCAACCAGGACGTCGAATGAGGAACTGCCAGTTGTGTGCGTTTCCTTGTGTGGGTTCTTGACATGTATGGTAACCAGAAACGCGTTGTCTTCATCCGTGGGCCGTCTGTGATGCTCCAAAGTAGACCCCCGTGCATCTTACACCCAGCCATATCAATTGTTCGCCTCATACTCAAACTCCAGCTGCTCACTCCTTAGGTCCCTCACCACCAAACGACGCAATATCCGACGTTCCTTTGGCCTATTCAACCCCATGTGCTGGCAATATCGTGCACAGTGTGTGTTGGTCAGTTTGCCAAAGCACACCTCATCATGCAACAAATCGGGATGGAACCACATCAACAATGCATAACACTCTTCGTCATCCCACACCTCCTTCACGGTGTCTTGAAACATGTGCATGGGCTCAAGTGGGGTAGTGGTGTCAGGCTTCATGCATGGCAGGCATGGCACACTCATGCACGTGCTGCATGCACAAGCAGCCATGGCCCATTGAGGCTGCTCCCTGTCAGGTGTGAACACCATGCGGTGCATTGCCCTGCACCCCAAAGATCCCCAGGCATGCCCCATGCGCTGAAGTACTCCGTCAATGACCTCCCCCAGGCCCTCACAGCCAACCCACTGGCTGTGCCCCCATGCATGGGTGGTGGTGGCAGGTAAGAAGGGCTGGAGGGCGGTGGCTGTTTTGGGTTGGATTGAGCTTGCTGCGCTGGCCTGGGCTGAGGGGAAGGGGGAGCGGTTGCCAGCAGCAGGCTTTGATGGGCACCCACCACCGCTGAGTAGGGCAGCCCTGGAATGCGCAATGCATGGGCCACATTATGGAGCCTGCACATGCACACAAGCATCCCACACAGGTTTGTGGTAGGTGGGGTGGGGTGGGGTGGGGTGGGGTGGGGTGGGGTGGGGTGGGGTGGGGTGGGGTGGGGTGGGGTGGGGTGGGGTGGGGTGGGGTGGGGTGGGGTGGGGTGGGGTGGGGTGGGGTGGGGTGGGGTGGGGTGGGGTGGGGTGGGGTGGGGTGGGGTGGGGTGGGGTGGGGTGGGGTGGGGTGGGGTGGGGTGGGGTGGGGTGGGGTGGGGTGGGGTGGGGTGGGGTGGGGTGGGGTGGGGTGGGGTGGGGTGGGGTGGGGTGGGGTGGGGTGGGGTGGGGTGGGGTGGGGTGGGGTGGGGTGGGGTGGGGTGGGGTGGGGTGGGGTGGGGTGGGGTGGGGTGGGGTGGGGTGGGGTGGGGTGGGGTGGGGTGGGGTGGGGTGGGGTGGGGTGGGGTGGGGTGGGGTGGGGTGGGGTGGGGTGTGGTGTGGTGTGGTGTGGTGTGGTGTGGTGTGGTGTGGTGTGGTGTGGTGTGGTGTGGTGTGGTGTGGTGTGGTGTGGTGTGGTGTGGTGTGGTGTGGTGTGGTGTGGTGTGGTGTGGTGTGGTGTGGTGTGGTGTGGTGTGGTGTGGTGTGGTGTGGTGTGGTGTGGTGTGGTGTGGTGTGGTGTGGTGTGGTGTGGTGTGGTGTGGTGTGGTGTGGTGTGGTGTGGTGTGGTGTGGTGTGGTGTGGTGTGGTGTGGTGTGGTGTGGTGTGGTGTGGTGTGGTGTGGTGTGGTGTGGTGTGGTGTGGTGTGGTGTGGTGTGGTGTGGTGTGGTGTGGTGTGGTGTGGTGTGGTGTGGTGTGGTGTGGTGTGGTGTGGTGTGGTGTGGTGTGGTGTGGTGTGGTGTGGTGTGGTGTGGTGTGGTGTGGTGTGGTGTGGTGTGGTGTGGTGTGGTGTGGTGTGGTGTGGTGTGGTGTGGTGTGGTGTGGTGTGGTGTGGTGTGGTGTGGTGTGGTGTGGTGTGGTGTGGTGTGGTGTGGTGTGGTGTGGTGTGGTGTGGTGTGGTGTGGTGTGGTGTGGTGTGGTGTGGTGTGGTGTGGTGTGGTGTGGTGTGGTGTGGTGTGGTGTGGTGTGGTGTGGTGTGGTGTGGTGTGGTGTGGTGTGGTGTGGTGTGGTGTGGTGTGGTGTGGTGTGGTGTGGTGTGGTGTGGTGTGGTGTGGTGTGGTGTGGTGTGGTGTGGTGTGGTGTGGTGTGGTGTGGTGTATGAAAGGTGTGGTTGTGGTTGCTTGGGAGGGCATGCATGGGAACTGCGTACCTTGGCATGGGCGCTAGTGTTGTGTCCTGGCGTGGGCGCATGAACAGGGGTGACCTGAGGGACCCAGGGACCTGGGGAGAGCATGTAGAATGGTCTGGGAGGGGGTGGTGGGTGCTGACAGCCTGCTGGACTGCCGCCTCTTGCGGCTGCTTCTCCACCTGCTGCTGCTTTAGTAGCAGGTCCGCCTGCTGCTGCTGCAACAGGTGTTGGTGTGCAGCCAGCTGCTGCTGCACCTGGCGTTGCAATTCAGCCCCGCTTTGTGCCTCGAGCTGTTGCTGCAGCCTATTAAGCTGCTGCTGCAACTGCACCTGGTGGTGTTGCTGAGCCACCTGCTGCTCCCTCTGCTGCAGGTCCGCCTGCTGCTGCTGCACCTGTTGCTGCTGCTGAGCCACCTGCTGTTCCCTCTGCTGCATGTCTACCTGCTGCTGCTGCAGCTGCTGTTGCTGCTCAGCCAACTGCTGCTCCTTACGTTGAAGTTCATCCTGCTGGAGGTCCTGCAGCTGTTGCTGTAGATGTTGCAAGCGTTGGGTGTCAGTAGCTTGTTGCTCCCTCTGCTGCATTTCAGGCTGCAGCTGGTGCAACTGTGCCTCATAAGCACCAGCATCAGCCTGTGCCTGGGCCTCAGCCTCAGCAGCACCAGCCTGGGCCTTGGCCTCAGCCTCAGCAGCCCTGCGCTCTGCCATAACCTCCCTCGCTTTCTGCAAATTGGCACAGTTAGCCTTCACTCCCCTTGCACCATGGCGTTTACAGGCCTGCACAGCGGCAAACACTTTTACCAGCTCAGTGTCTGCATATTTTCACTAATTCTTGCCTTTCGTGGTTGCTCAGAAGCCACAGGCACCAATGCGGTAACCATCCTGTGCAACCAAGAAGTAGCAGCCACTTGTGGACTGTACCTGTTTTCAGCAACAATCAGCCGCTGCGGTCACGCTCCCAACCCGCGATGCCGTCGACCTGCCGGGGCGTGTTTTGACGACCAAAGGTGACACTTTAGAATTGGGGGCAAGGAAGCAGCCCGGGAAGCAGCAGGTGAGCTAAGGAGAGGGTCTCGATTCGTGCTAGGACGTTGCAGCACTGATGCGTGCTAACCTGAAAAGTTGGCATGTCCAGTCAGGATGCGCCATTCACGCCGCTCTGGGTCCAGGCTGCCTATAGCCGTCGCTAAATGTGTCTGCGACGCTCCAGAACACGTCGCGTGTTGGGGGCCAGCCACCCGGCAAAGCGCTGGGGCTGGCTGCACTCTATTCGGGCCATCAGCAACTCATCGCACAAATCGGCGGCCTCACCCGTGCAGAAATGAGTCAGAAAGTTATCTCTTGAGCCATGGGGGTGCAGCCAATGGCGGGGGTGACCATAAGCGGCGCAATATAAGGACGAGCACCCTCATGATAGATTGCTCTGTGTACTCGGGAAAGGCACAGGAGTAGGCAGCACCGCGAGTGTAAGCTGCATGCTCGGCCGGCGCTCAACACCCGGCGGTGCATGCTGGTACCGGCCGGTGTACAAGTCGCCGGGGCTTGGAATATGTTTAACATTGCCTACATGGACGCCACCGCGTCCGTCATCCGTACTTACTACAAACCTCGTAAAGTCACGCAATGGTTGCAACAAGTATAAAAACGCATACATATCATCGCACTCCCACCCCATCCCAGCCCCATCACCGCAGCCCCACCCCGCCCTCCCACCCCCAGCCCTACCCCTCCCACCCCCATATACATGCTATTGTATCCATGGGACACACCTCCGAAAATGAGGGAAAGTAAGCGAGTGCAAGCCATACACAGTCGCACACACAGTAAGGCTGCGATGACGCTGCAATATTGCAAAAAGTGTCTGGGTATTGAGACCTGGCTGCTGGGTGCTGAGTGTTCGTGGACAGGCTACTGGTCTCATTGCTGTCCTACTTGATAACATCTCGAAAACCAATGCATGCAGTCGTGCAGATGTGGGTTAGGGGTAGGATTGTTTTCCGCCCATCAACATGTCTCATGCACTCCGGACTTACTGGTATCAGCATAGTACTCCTTGAGCATACATTTGGCCTAGCCATCCAGCCCTGGGCCATGGGACATGCACCCAGGAAGTACACTATCACACTGGCTAGCAGCAATGTGCAAGGTGTTGAGCTCATGGGGACATGATGCATGTGTTCATGTGTGATCACCATCATGGTTTGCTTGTATAAGGTAATGCATAACACGTCGAGCACATGTGATAAATTGTGTGCTGATAGACCAGCATTTCACTTTATTGTGTGTACAAGATTTAGGGAGCAGGCTTGCAGCTGCCAGGTGTGCCAGTGGTGTGCTTGGCAGCAGCACTCAGTGCACCAGGTGTGCCACCGCCCTGCGTCCCGCGACAGGACCCCGTGCTGGCCTTGCCGCCTCCCCTGCCCCTGCCTGGGAGCCTGCTACCTGCGTCTTGAAGCCCCACCCAGCATTGCTTCCCTTGCTCATCCCTGCATCTGTGGGCTGCAGGTCACTAGGCATGGCCACCCCTGCTCCTGACGTGCTAGACCCAGGCTGCCTCCCAGGCCCCTGCTCCACGCCTCCCTCCACTCCCATGCAGATCATGCCCATGGCTTCAGCAGCAGCTGCCACCACAAAGTCCATGCTGACGCTCGCTCGCCGGCCACCCCCACCACCACCAGGCCTGCGGGGCCCTGTGGGCATGGCTAGGTCCCCACTGCCTTCGTACAAGGCCGTTGGCGCAGCACGCTGCCCTGCACCCTGGCCTTGAGCGCGGTTGTGGCCAGCAAGCTGACCGGTGGCCTGAGCTGAGCCTGCGTCACGCTGTGTGCACGAGCTGTGGACGTCCAGCCGGGCCGCGCGGGGTCCCTGGGAGCCTGGGCTGCTGAGCTCTGCTGTAGCACTAGGTTGGCTGGCTCCGCTGTACCAACCACTGTTGGCTTGTGGCTTGCCTTCCAATCGGCCTGAGCTTAGGAGGCTGCTTTGCCCACTGGTGCTTGGTGCAGGAGATGCCTGATTGTCCACTTCTGGCCGCAGCAGCTTATTGAAGGGGCTGGCAGCTGCAGCTGCAGCCTGGCTGACGTCAACAGCCAGGCGGCTGGAGGCAGAATGGTTCATTAAGAAGCTTGGTTGGCTCCTGCTTAAGGATGCAGCAGGTGGTACCATGCTGGACGAGGACAACGAATTGTCAAGCTGGCGCACTGAGGTGGTGGATGGCAAGGATGTTGAGGATTGCCTGCATAGCAAAACAAGGAGACCCTCACAAAGCTTTTCATCCCATCCACGCCCTGCTGCTGCCAGCCCCCTACACACCTGCCGGCATGCTTTCGCATCATGCGCTCTATAGCAGCATTATAGTTGCCGTTGTCTTCCTCCTCCTCGTTTGTTCTATTGACAGGCCCTGAGGCTATGGCAAGAAATGCAATGCAGAAGTCAGGGCATGTGATGCAAGGCCGCTACTTCATTGCAACTACAGCTGTCGTGCCTACCTGGGAGGTTTGTCAAGCTTCGACTCCTGTCGGCCTGCAAGCCTTCGATGGATAGATGGTCTATATACGAGGCGCGTCGAACCCGTCGCGCATTACGCTGCGGTGACAGTAGCACATTGCTAAGCAAGTGAAGGATGTACTACACGTATGCACGAGGAGACTTGTACCTTTTGCTCTATCTCCGATATTTCCAGCGCTTGCAATGCCGTGAGGTCCATGGGTGGCTCGCAAGACAAATGTGGATTTGTGGCAAAGCAGCAGTTTATCGAAGTTTACGCCGAATGGGACAACAACTTCGGCTACGGCTGAATTGATGTATCGCCAGGAGCAGGGCAACCTGCAACCTGTACCCTTGAGTGTCAGGGAATGTGTGGCATGTGTCTTGAGGATTCCTATGACTTTGGTACTTGTAAGTTGTAGTCGCGTCGCAGGGTCGTTTCATCCAGGCCGTCCTGTATCCCTATCCTCCTGTGGAGCCCCAACACTTCTGTGAGGTGCCATAACACACATCCCCTTGAGTGAGTACTTGTGAGGAGCAATCGAATTGTTTGTTTGTTTGTTCCAAGGCATGGTCCACATAATACTAATGCCGCCGCTCGTGCCACCGCTGCCACTTCCGCAGCTGGCCCTTGTCGCGCACTTCCACCCAATCCTGGCCCACACCGCCTGGGTTAGGCAAGGCGGGGCGGTTCGGCCAGCTGTTGAGCTCGTGTGGGCGGCCCGGCCCGGCTGCAATGCGGCGGATGTTCAGCGCGGCTGACACGTCCCGGTCGTAGAACCTAATGCCATTGCTTGTTGAGCACATCAGGCCCTGATCCGGGACCGCGTCGCCATGCTGCGCACCGGGCGCAGCCACCTGCAAGGCGGCATATATGTCAATGCACCTGTGTAAAATCTTTCCTTGCCATTCCAAGTGTTCAGTCAAGCCATGTCTAGTCTAAACGGTGCAGGGCACAGGCTGGGCTGGTGTGTGAGGTGCTATGTAATGACTCCACTCCTACAATGCACATGCACCTGGGGTCTCTCACCTGAAAGACTCTGCCTGGCCTGCCACCACGTTGGTGCGGGCAGAGCTGACCCGGCTGGTGCGGAACTCATGCACCAGCACCACACGCCCGGGGAACTGCTTGCATGCCTCCTTGAGCATCTGCTTGACAGGCACGCCCCTGCTGCCCCTGCTGCCGCTGCCGCTGAAGCCTGCTGCCAGGGCCAGGGGGCGACCTGTGGCAGCCGAGTTGCAGCGTACCCTGGCACCCCTCACAGTCTGCAGCCAAGGCACACAAGAAGAGAGCGTGAGCGCAGGTGAGCGCAGGTCAAACCATGGCAAAGACAAGCATTGTGAGCACACACACTAGCACACACACTGGCTGGGTACGGCCTACTCACCTCAGCCCAGAACTTGGCCACGGTGCTCTGCTTGTGTCGGTACAGGCGGAACCTGGCGTTGGACCAGCGCGGCTTGGACAGCTCCGCCCACATGGCGGGCCAGGTCACCAGCGTCATGGCGGCGTACTCCCGGTACCGCTGCAGCGAGGCGGTGTAGTTGGTGACTTGCGACAGCACATCCGGGCTGGATGCCGGCAACAAGTTGCTCGTAGAGCCGCGCCTCCACCACTTCGGACGGCACGACCGCGCCCTCCTCTAAACCCGCAGCGACCACGCCCCTCATCACGGTGTGCATTTTATACTTCTTTCCGCGCCATATGTTATTGTTGTTGTGGGCCCAGTGCGCTGCACCGTTGGCCTGCATGTTCCGCTGCGCCTGGCTTGGTTCTGGCGGCGCGTCGGCCTCACGGCCAACCTAACTGTCCGAGGCATTACGGTTACGTCTACGCTGACTGTTTCGCTGCATTCTACTGACTCGCTTCGCTAACTGTATCGCTAAATGCCTTTGATGTCCTGGTTTGCCTGTTACTTTCCTGGTTTTCCTGTTAGTATTAAGTATTTTAGTGTATTTAACTATATAGGTAGCCTCAATGGTGAACTGCCTACCTGTCAGTGATCGGCAGCCCCGTTAACTTTGTGGCTGCGATGTCATTACTTGCATCGGCGTCAAGTGTGCCATCCTCGCCTGCTAGCCGCTTGAACTGCGCCATCGAGGCAGCCATAATGTAAACACTAGACAAACTACAACGTCATTACGCCCAGGGTTGTGAGTCAGGTGCCCCCAACTAACAAAAAATGACACACAATGACACAATGTGAGAATGTTCCACACGAAACGCGGCAGGACAACGCTGGCGGACTCAGAAGCTTCCTTCTTCCTCCGCTGCTGGCATATTGAAAGCATGCTTGTGGCCTCCATACCTAGCAATAGTGTCTATACTAAAGGTATGCCAGTGCGGCCTTCACATTCTGCTCCATGCGCGCGTTGATGGGGACGGATAGGTCCGGCACCTGAAAGCTCTGCCCCGTTATTTTCTCGTACAAGAACACATACCTGCACAGCAGTAGCCATCAATCGTTCCTCAGGATGTGCATAACCCACAGCATGGGACTAGCCATGCTGATATCACCACACTGAGCATCGAACGTGGACATGCTAACAAGGACATATCTTCGTACCAGCTGCTCTGCTCCCACTATGTCGTAAACTGTTATGGAATGCCTCGGTTGCCAGTCGCCATCTAGGTTTAGCTATGCATGGGTGTTTCATTCTCTCTGCCGCATGATGCGTATAGTATGGGGGGAGTGCTGTCAGAAAGCAAGGCGCAGGAGAGCACGCATGAGTCGGGCTTCCCTGCTGCCCCTCATATCACTGCTAGCTGGTGTTTCTATCCTATCTTCTCCATGGCTCCTGGCGTAAGCACCCGACCGCAGCCCAGTACTCAAGTCGGACAACTACCAAGGAGCCCCGCCCTCAGCCCCGGCCTTAGCTCGGGCACCATACGCACCGCTTGCTGAGCTCGCAAACAAGCTCGTGCGGCGCTTCTGGGAGTACCGCGTCCTTGTAAGGGTCACAGCAGGCGCGGAACCAGAGGCGCAAGAACTCCTTGTCGATGTTCTCCGGCTCCTGCCCCGCCGCATGCCGCGCTTCGTAACTGTCCGCCAGCCAGTAGCGACTGCTATCCGGGGTGTGAATCTGTAGTAGCCACACAGCCGCGTTGATGGATGACAACTCGTTCAGGGTGTGCACACGCAGTCCCGCTCGCGTTGCGGCAAAGCAGGGCCTCAGGCACAAAGCAGTGCAAGGCGCAGCAGTGCAGGGCGTTAAGCGCACAGCTACTGACCGGGTCGCGCAAGCACATCATGCTTGACCCGCCTTTTCATGGCTGGTGCTCGAGGCTCGAGGATTTGAGCACGCCAGCGAACAAACGGTGGTGGTGGTGTGTTTCATCGGATGGTCTTGTCATGGCGGTGAGTGATGGTTAATGCAGCCTGCAGCAGCTCACCTCATCTATGAGGTGGATGTTGCCTTCCTCATCCTTGCCAAACTCGTACTTGGTATCCACCAGCAGCAGCCCTCGTTTGGCAGCCTCTGTCTGGCCAAATGCAAACAAGGCTAGGGCAGCCGCTGCCACCTGCAGTTGGTGATGGATGCCACACAGCAGCTACCGGGGCTGAGGTGTACACCATAGCATGTACTGTGCTACTTTGCACAAGTGTGTCATAGGGGCTGCCGACAAAGGCCAGTGGGCCAGGAGGGTGTGCATAGTATTATACTCACTGTGACACCTCTATATACTTTTCATACTCTTGTTCATCCCTCGTGCCACCTGGCTACAGGCCTCGAGGCCTCAAAAAAAAAAGCAGACAATTCTGGTGCTACTCCGCAGCTAATGCAGGCCAGGCAGAGGTGTAGAGGATGCAGGTGTAGAGGGACAGAGGTAGGCAGGCAGGCAGGTGGGCAGGCGCGTGGGAGTGAGAGAAGGCGTGGCAGGGTGGCAGCCAAGCCCTGACCTGGTCCCAGTCTTGTTGGCTCATCAGGCCTTGTGCCACAATCTCCTGTGGGCTGATGGGCACGTCATGATCCTCTGCCTGCATCAGGTGTAGGAGGCCAGCAGAGGTGGGCAGTGGCAGTGGAGAGAGGTCGGGTGGGGTCGAAGCAGCTCATACTGTACTGCCCTTCCTGCTACTCACCTTAGTTGTGGGCGTCAGCACATTCACAGCCAGTCGGTCATTCTTCTGCATGCCGTCAGGGAAGGAGTTCCCGCAGTACTGCCGTGCGCCAGCCTTGTAGTGTGTCCACAAGGAGGTGTCAGTGGAACCTGCAGCCCACAGCAGCATTGCACCCAGCTGCTGCCTCACCCTGCTGCCCCAGCAACCCTTATAACCATCACCAAGGAGTGGCAGACAGTCTAAGTTGTAACGAGGCAGGCTCAAAGAGGAAGAGCCAATGCAAATGCTCCAGGCACCTGGCACCTGTCTGAGCATGCAAGCACTCGAGAGCACATACACGACCTTGGCTTCCCAAGCCTAAGCCTGTCTTGCTCTCTCACTGCAGTGCCGCAGTCCGGCCTTGCCCTGGCACATGCCATCTGTGCAACTGCCCTGTTGCTGACCTGACCAGTCGCCAGCTTGTTTCGTAGCGGACCTGTCATGAAGCCTCGCACCACAAACTCCACAGGAAACACCCGGCACTTCTTCATGATGGACACATTGGGGTCTGGCACGCTGAGCAGGGCGTTGCGCACGATGTGCTGCGTGCTTTGGAACCACCAGGCACTGGTCTGGTTTAGGACTTGGCCTTTGAAGGGGATGGAGGCCAGGTGCCGGTCAAAGGCTGACTGCCGGTCAGTGGTCACGATCACCACCTTGTCCCCAAGGTCGTAAGTGTCACGCACCTTGCCCTGGCACAAGGCACGGATACATGACAGCTTGTGCACCCCTCGTTGAGAAAATGTGGGCCAAGGTGCACAATGTCAGTAACCATCCCCAAAGTTGCCTCCACGTGATGATCGACATGTCCAGCAACTGCACCTTGCGCCGCTGCGCAACGCTGAGGTCAGTGTCGTTCAAGCAGTTCCTGGCGGCTTTTGCAATAGCGTCGACCACGTCCTGTCGCACGCCTTGGATCGCATCCACCGTTCTGCATCGAGTGCGCGCAAAGTGGGCAAGGTTTGCAACGTGCACCCCGTTGCACACGCTTCACGCCCCAAGGACAGCAAGCCGGACCCCGCGGCTAAACTCACGGTGCGGAAGCCGCTGCCGGTGCTGCCAGGCGCAGCCTGACACCCGAAGACAGCGACATTGCTGCGGAACTTAGGCAGCGTGGTGGCCGCTGGTGTGCTTGCATTTTACTGTCGATGCTTGTAACTCTTGACGAATGTTGTGAATATGATCGCATAGCTCATTGCTCCCCCGCCGCGGCACGTTTTCGGTGTGAGACAAACAGCAAAACAAGCATGCACAGCATGTGTACCTGACTTCGCCTCCCGCCACCAGACCCTTGCAGGTTCTATGACCGGGACATGTAAGCTGTACTCAACATTCGACGCTGTGCAAACGGTCCAGGGCCACGTCACACTGGGCTGTGCATATGGGAGGGCCGCCCAGCCATGCCAAAGCCGGGCAAGCCAGGCCAGGAGTGGGCGTATGTGTGTGACAAAGCCCTGCTGCGCAAGTGGCGACTATAGCTAGCTACAACTAGTCAACCCCACCATAAGATACCTAATTTCTCTCACAGGGGATGTGTGTGAGCACAAGCTACAGCCTGTCAGTACTGGAGGCACACACACTGCATGGGCGGAGCTGAAGGGAACATTAGGCACATTAGCATAGTAATTTGCGATAACAAGGCTCACAGCCTGTATTTGACGGTACTGATGGTTGCAGTCCTGTGGGTCGTGCTCCAAGGCATTTTTCACGGTATTTTTCACGGGTATTTTTTACGGGGTTTCTCACGGGAAACCCAAATTGCTAGAAAATGCCACCGACCGTCGCACTGCGCATCGCGTGATGGCTAAGAAGAAGCGGAAGGGTAGGGACAAGAAACACAAAGGTTCGTGTCCCCAGCCGTGACGTGAGCTCTAGACGTGAGTTAAGCGCTGTGAGATAACCCGTCGCTCCTGTTGGTTCCATCGCAGTGTCTCGTTCCGCCCAAGGCAAGCAACGACAGGATCGTCGAGATGGCTGGGCAACGAGCAGGCGTCAGGTCCGTGTGTCCCCGCCTTATGTGTCCCCGCACTGTTTGAGTCGACCCCTCCTTTTGTCTTGGCCTGTCAAAACGGCAACTTTGCTTGGCTGCAGGTCGTCAAGGTCCCCGAGGGCGCAGTGCTGCGCGGCTGTAAGAAGACCCGGCGCAAGCTGAGGGAGCACCTCCGGCTGCGGGCTGAGATCCACTCTCAGCTCCGCTTCATCGCCTCTTTGTTCGTCCTGCGCATCTTTCTCACCTGCCTGGTGGGATACCCTACCCCAGGCTCCCCCAGCGCCCCTCAGCCTCCAGCCGTGCAGCCTCCCCAACCCCCTGATGCTCCCCCCCTACCCCCACTGCCCTCACGGGCTCCTGCCCAGCCAGCACCTGCCCAGCCTGCCAGCATGGAGTGCGACACTGACTCTGACTGTGAGTCAGACTGTGACTCTGATCCAGAGCCACAGTCTGACTCAGAGTCAGAGTCAGAGTGAGAACCTGAGCTAGTCGCGCAACCCCCCCAAAGGCGCTGCAGCGCCCGCCTGGCAGCCATGGCACCCGCAGCACCCACTGGCCCTCCCTTGCCCCTTGACTGTGAGGACCCCCTGATGCTGAGACAGCTGAAATACTTCTGCATGTTCTTCGCCAACCCAAACTTCAAGACATGCTACAACCAGCTGCAGCGACGCCTTGTACGCAACCGCCACCCCATGCTCATGCCAGCCTTTGAGGACCCCAGCAACCAGGCGCTGGTGGCCAAGCTGCAGGAGCTAGGCAGCATCAACTTCAAGGGTAACGCCAACACCATCGACGCACACTCCATGCAGCTGGCGGTGGCCATGCAGCAGCACTACTCCAACCCAGGCAAGTGGTGGTGGTGCATAGACTCTGGACTTGGACCTGGACATAGACCTGACCTTATACCTGACTTTATACCTAACCTTATACCTGACCTGACCTGACCTTATACCTGACCTGACCTGACCTGACCTTATACCTGACCTGACCTTATACCTGACCTTATACCTGACCTTATACCTGACCTGACCTGACCTGCAGAGCGCATTGTCAAGCTGTACGCCAAGGCAGCCAGAGCCAAGCTAGGCTGGAGCGGGGAGGAGGCGCAGCTGTTCATCAGGATGGCGTGTGGGTATGGCATCAACGCCCACAGCTCGGAGCTGAAGGCCGCCACACTGGACAAGGGCCATGTGGCGGACCTGATAGAGGAGGCCAACAAGCACCGCCGCCTACTGGGCATGAAGAAGGAAGGCTCCCTGCAGGACACCCTGCCCCTGCCCTGCCGCATGCGCCATGCAGTGCATGTGTGCCGGTTGCTAGAGCGGTGGCAGCAGCCCCACCCCCCCCCTGTGCCAGGGCAGCCAAAGCGCGGCAAGAGGCGTGGGGTTGGTCCCAGGACCCTGACCTGCCCACCCCCCTTCACCCTCACCCCCATGGCCAGGGTGGGGGTGCATTTCATCAAGGTGGACAGCAGGGTGCTGCATGGGGTGTGCAAGCAGCTGGGCCTGACCAAGGAAACCCGGGCAGCATTCACCTCACACCCAGCACTGAGCCATCACTGGGCCAGGTGGTTCGACACCAACAAGCTTGGCAACCAGGGGTTTGCTTTTGAGAGGTTGGTGGACACTGACGGTGTCAGCGTGTGCGTGCACTACACGCGCCCCCTTCCCCCTCCTCCAGCCCCACCTCCAGATGCCACCAGCAGCAGCAGCACCAGCAGCCGCCCAAGTGCAGCGGCAGCAGCGGCTCATGCAGTGGGGCTCCCCCACATAGGCAGGGGCATAGCTGAGATGCGTGAGTTTGTGTTTGACCCAGACACACAGATTGGGGTGGGCATCGACCCCGGCGTCACCCAGGCAGTCGGCGCAGCCTCTGGGGTGTGGGATCCAGCAACAGGCCAGCTCATGGCAGACCAGCTGCGCCGGTGGAAGCTGACCAATGGCCAGGTGAAGCATGCCAGCGGCCTGAACAATGCCCGCCGTGACACTGAGCGGTGGCTAGCACCGATCAAGCCCCACCTCCAGCACCTGGCAGCAGCCAGCTCAGCCGGCACCTCCCTGGAGGCCAACCTGAAGCACATCACCGTCACCCTGGCCACCTGGGATGCGGTGTGGGAGGTGTACCTGGACCTCAAGTGGGCACGGCAGCGGCTGAGGCTGTACGGAGCCCAGGACCGGGCGCTGGAGCAGTTCTTCAACAAGGTGAGGGTGGGTGGGTGGGTGGGTAGGCGGGAGGGAGGGAGGGTAAGGGACTGAGAGGTGGTGGTCGGGCACGAAACAAAAGAGTACTTGATTGTGCCATGCCTAGCCTGGTGTCACCATGTCAGCCACCATGTGTGTGCCTTGTGTGCATGGCTGCAGTTGGAGAGAGAGATGGCGCAGTTGTCCATGAACCGCCACGGACGTGCCAAGCAGCTGGTGGTCTTCTTTGGAGCAGCTACCATTGGCACAGCAGGAGGGTGGGGTGCTGATGCGGTGTTGCGTGCCTGCCGCAAGGTGGTGTGCAGGCCCAGGGGCACAGACCAGCTGCGGGGCAGGGTGGTGCTTGTGGATGAGCACCGCACCAGCCGGGTCAGCTCAGCAGTGGATGGCCAGCAGCCCTGTGAGGTGGAGCTGGACAAACTCAGTGCCACAAGGCCTGCAGGCTGGAAGCCCCCAACAGGGCAGGTGGAACCCCGCCTGGTGCGCCCAGCCTGGAGCCAGCAGCGTGGCCAGCCAGTGCGGGGCATGATGTGGTGCCCAGTAGTGGCCCCCCGCAGGCCCCCACAGGCCCCGCGCAGCAGCCAGGCAGCCACACAGCCAGCAGCTTCAGAGCCTGGGCCCAGCACTCCCCCTCCAGCCAAGCGCAGCAAGCCGGCAGCTGAGCCCACCAAGGGCAAGGGCAAGGGCAAGGCTGCCAAGGCCAAGCCAGCCCCACAGCCTGGCAGGTGGCTGGACAGGGACTGCAATGCAGCGCTGAACATGCAGCGCATTGGGGAGAGCAAGTGGCGTCCACTGGAGCTGTGCTACTGGCCAGACCAGGGAGCTCTGCCCGCCAAGGGCACTGAGTACCCTGGCCTGGGCTACAAGCGGGTGCGAGACAAGCCCCCCAAGGCCCAGGAGCAGCAGCAGCAGCCTGCTGAGGCACAGTAATGTGTCCCCCTTTCTTGAGCTGTCATCAGCTTACAATTAGTGCATGTCTTGTCATGCCAACTCTATACGTTGCCCTAACGGGTCAGGCAATAGTGTAGGTGGTAGGCTAAACACTCCACACAGCCACACTGTTTGAGTCGGATCTAGTTAGTGGCTGCTAGTGGCTGATAGTGGCTGCTAGTAGGTACTTCTGATCCGGCTCAAATGGTGGCCCTAGTGAGGGACAAAGGGGCTGAAGCAGCGGTGTTCCACCGGTGGATCAATGTGGCGACGACCCCATAGCAGCTTGCACTTAACCCTACAGGATCCAAAAGACATGGTCAATCGCTGAAGTTTTGAGAGTACATCCTTCTTGGCATTGCACCTCGCCATCTTCATCGCCCGCATCCAGGACTCTGCACTGATACTGCCCAGCACCGCACCAGCCAGCCTGCATAAGCAGGCAACACACACAAAACAAGATCACATTACCATAGCCACACTTGTAGCGGAGGGTGCTCTCTCCTCCCGCCCTCCCCTTACAAATGGACTGCCCGAACACCAGGCTGTGCAAATGGTTTGTTAACATGTGCCATAGCAAATCTCTACTAGTGTGCCAAGCAGCAGCTGCCCCGGTAGGCTGTTGTGCGGCATGTCCAGTCATACAAGACATGGATCCTCAGCAGTTCGTAATCCTCACAACCTGTGAGTTGCTAGGCTTAGCGTATATTGTTGTTTGCCATCATAGGATCCATGCATCCATGTCAAGCCTGCCGAACACGCAAGCCTACCAGCGCATACGCATGCCATGCACATCAACAGACAGCCAGATTGGGTGATGCAGGTGTGCGCTGTGCTGCTACTGTCCTGCAAGTCACACTTGCAATACCCCTCCTCAACCATAGCAGGTTTTGGTACGGCCACTGTATTAGGGATAGCTCCAATCCAGTGGGACAGCTGCTGCCTGCCTGCAGCCTACACTTACCGCATTCCGTGTCGCTGCACACCGAAGTCGTGAGGCCAGGATAGTCTTGCATTTGAATGCTACCTCATATGGACCGCTGTCTTCCTTGGCATCTGCCTTGTGTCACAGACGTGTCAGCTCTATTTGGCGTACTCTGCTTTGATATCAGGCTTGGGGCATGACCTTCACCCACAGTCAGAAAGCACGCATATGTCATCATCAGAGTCGTGAGAGGATCATACAGGACACGCAATAAGATGCGTGCCGAGTGATAGGTTTGTTGCCAACAGGTAGGTAGGCTGCCACATCGCAGCGGCTATCTCACCAGCTTATGATCCATTTCGATCTGATGCAAAACCCTTTAGGAGAACCATCTGAGCTGACAGCAGATGTGGAGTAGAAATCGGAGTCTCCGCCGCCAGTTCGTGTTAGTACGACGGTGGACCGGCGAGACAGTATACCGACGCGACCTTGTACAGCGGAAATGTTACCGCGATGGGGATTACAATGATGAGCTCGCAGTCAGATCCCAACTCTTGCTTTATTTTGGTGTAGCATGAGGGCTGTGGGGTTCAAGAGTTGGAAGTTTCAGTGTTGCATGTATTCATCCAATACAAGTGCTGAGCTGGTGCATGCCTACATGTATGTAGGGTGCGGTTCCTCCGCTTAATATTAACTTGATAGCTTAATTAAATTAAGGCCGGTCGTATTAAGCCCCTTAAGTGTATTAAGTGGCTTCTTTTTGGCCCACGCTGCTATGAATGCAGCTGTGCGACCCCAGCGCACGGGTCGCAACTGTAATCGCCTCACATTGGCACTTTCAGCCGGCAGGCACGCGGGCAGGCAGCAACATATGCCAACAAGCCGTAGCCTGTAGAACTTCTGGATGCTGGTGATGATGGTGGTGGCGTTGGCATTGAGGGAGTTGCCGTCCCCTGTCAGAGGCTCCTCGTCCAGCTGCTGGAGCATGGCCACCGGCCAGGCACTGCTGGGCTGCTCAAAGGCAGCCACCTCACCGGGCAGCAGCCTGATGCCGTGGTGGTGGGGGCCACGCATCATGTGCTCAATCACGCTGGCTTTAGTGAGCAGCGCCATGGCGTCCCTGATCTGTGCCAGCAGCTGTGGGTCCCAGATACCCAGCTGCACTGGGGGAGGCAGCTGGGCTGGGGCGGCTGCTGTGCGGGGGGAGCTGCGTGTGGGAATGCGGGGGTGGGCATAGGGAGGGTGGGCTGGGTCAGGTGGGGGAGGGGGACCTGGGGCTGGACCTGCTGCTGCTGGGAACCCTGGAGTGGGCTGACCTAGGAAGGACAGGAGCAACACTGTCAGGCTCATGACTGCTGCCAGGATACACTGCTTGCTGCCCATGGTCATACGCTTGTTGACCTCTGCCACAACTGCGTCTACCTCAGCTGGGCTGAGGTCAGGCTGGGCTGCCTCCACAAGACCACGCAGAGCTGCCTTGATGACCTGGCGCCTCTCTGCAATTACTACCTTGACAGCCTGCCCCTGCCCTTGGACTTGCTGCCCACTGCCACTGGCACCTGCAGACACGGGAACGCACGGCAGGATTTGATGCACGGAGTCGCAATGTCGCGTGGCGCACACTGCGTCGCTTCGTCAGTTAGCTTCGGGGGAGCCTAGCCTGTCGTTCAGCATCTCGGCTTACCGGCTGCACTCTGCGCGGGGGAGGCGGGGCGCTTGCGTTTCGCCCTCGGGGGCATCTTAGCGATGTAGTTACATTATCCAAGCGGAGTGGCCGTGTTGGGGTGTGCATCAGGTCGGCATCTAACCGGAGTGAGGCAACCGGAGTGGGGCGGAAGTGAGGTCCATTACATACCAATTACATGGAGCGGGACACAAAACCAGGCCCTGTCCTGCAAGTCAGGCCAACAAAACTCATTCAACAAGGAACAACATGTCGGCCTGTGGGTAATCTCACTCCGCTACAATCATATTGAAGCATCCTCGGTCGCACCCTTGATGACTGCAAACCCCACGAAGATGGCACTTTCCCGGGACAAACCACTGGGCTCCTCATCAAAACTAACAGCTTAATTGCTTTGTAAGGCTGACAGCCTGTGTAAAACTACTAGAGCCTATGCATTGTTGCGGGCCCGACCATCAATGCCCCGCCGGTACTCAGCAGCCCGGTGCAACCACTGCCTGCCCTTGGGCAGCCGGTCATTGACCCGCTTGTAGCCCTGCTGGTACTCCTTGCCAATGGGGGGCAGAGCCTCCAGGTCTTCCCATCGGCACAGCTCTATGGGGCGCTGCCTGCTCTCCCCAATGCGCTGCAAGTTCAGGCACCCGTTGGTGTCCCGGTCCAGCCACCTGCCCCATGGGGGGGCCTGGGGTCGTTGCCCTGGGCCAGGTGCTGCAGGGAGGGGGGGGGCCTGGGCAGGGGGAGGGGGAGGTGGGGCCTGGGCTGGGGGTGGGGGGGGGTCCTGGGCAGGGGCAGGGGGGGGGGCAGGGGGGTCCTGGGCTGGGGCTGGGGGGGGGGCAGGGGGGTCCTGGGCTGGGGCTGGGGGGGGGGCAGGGGGCGGAGGGTTGGGCGGCACCTGATGGCACCATGACAGGCCCCGCACATACTTCCCATGCCGCAGGCTCCAGGCTGGGCGCACTAGCCGCGGGTTGACCTTGCCTGCTGGGGGTACCCAGTCTGCTGGCCTGGGCTGGTCAGGTGGCAGGTGCTGCTTACAAGGCTGGCGGGCATGCACTGAGGAGCTGACACAGTGGTGCGGAACTCATCCACGATCACCAGCCTGTCAGGCCTGGGATCTGCGCTGGGCCTGCTGGGCTGCTCCACCACCTTGCGAAACCCCGCCTGCACCGCCCCCGCCTTCCACCCACCCTGGCTGAAGTTGCCCACTTCCAGGAAAACCGCCACTCCCCTGTCCTGGTGGTAGTAGTGGCGTGACACCCACTTCATCCCATTCACCACCTGCAGGTCAGGTCAGGGTCAGGGTCAGGGTCAGGGTCAGGGTCAGGGTCAGGGTCAGGGTCAGGGTCAGGGTCAGGGTCAGGGTCAGGGTCAGGGTCAGGGTCAGGGTCAGGGTCAGGGTCAGGGTCAGGGTCAGGGTCAGGGTCAGGGTCAGGGTCAGGGTCAGGGTCAGGGTCAGGGTCAGGGTCAGGGTCAGGGTCAGGGTCAGGGTCAGGGTCAGGGTCAGGGTCAGGGTCAGGGTCAGGGTCAGGGTCAGGGTCAGGGTCAGGGTCAGGGTCAGGGTCAGGGTCAGGGTCAGGGTCAGGGTCAGGGTCAGGGTCAGGGTCAGGGTCAGGGTCAGGGTCAGGGTCAGGGTCAGGGTCAGGGTCAGGGTCAGGGTCAGGGTCAGGGTCAGGGTCAGGGTCAGGGTCAGGGTCAGGGTCAGGGTCAGGGTCAGGGTCAGGGTCAGGGTCAGGGTCAGGGTCAGGGTCAGGGTCAGGGTCAGGGTCAGGGTCAGGGTCAGGGTCAGGGTCAGGGTCATACCTTCTTGCAGAAGGCCTCAATGATGCGCTCCTGGGCATGGTGCAGCGCCAAACGCTGCCTGCGCCAGCGTGGCTTGAGGTACTCCTCCCAAAGTGCGTCCCAGGTGGCTTTGAGGGCCAGGACATGGGCATGGAGGCCGCCCAGTGTGGTGCCAGCTGGGGTGGCAGCTGCCAGCTGCAGCAGCTGTGGCTGGATGGCAGCTGACCAGCGGGCTGTGTCCTGCGTGGCTTTTGTAAGCCCGCTGTCATGCTTGAGCTGCCCCTTGCTCAGCTCCCACTCCCACTGCCTAAGCACCTGACCTGTGACTTGGTCCCGCTGTGCATGCCCGGCCTTGATGGCCTGGGTGACACCTGGGTCCACCCCAACAGCAATGTGGGTGGTGGGGTCGTAGTCGCTGGTGGCTGTGAGCTTACACCCTATGAAGGGCAGCTCCTCGGGCTCGGTGACTGCCTGGCTGAGGACAAAGTGCACTGAGATGCTGACCCCGTCTGTCTCTACCCTGCGCGCAAACTCCCAACCGCTGTTTTGCAGCTGGCTGTACTGGATGAACTTCTGCCACTGGGGCAGGCTGTCTGCCTCAACCTGCCTCAACCTTGTAAGGGTGGTCATGCCCAGGTCACTCAACACCCCATGCAACACCCTGTCATCAATGACGAAGTGGCGGCCCGCACCCCCACCATGGGGAGCATGGTGAAGGGGCGTGGGCAGGTGTCATGGGCTGCCTGCCAGCCCTCTAGGCTGCGGTTGACGAACAGTGCGTAGCGCACCCTCTTCTCTAAGGGCAGCCTGCCTGCCCCCCCCTTCCCTATGGAGTCCTGTCCCTCTCGCCACGTGGCCGGCAGCCCCAGCAGCCTACGGTGCTTTGCCACCTCCTCCTTCCACCTAGGCTGCCTCAACACACTGTTGGCCGGCAAGCGCCACTTGTGCCGCCTATCAGGCAGGCTGTAGTCTAGGCGGCCTAGCACTAGCTGGGGGAACTGCTTCTTCATGGTCCTACTGAACCCCTCCTCCACTACCCCTATCGCCTTGCACCACCAACGGATGAAACGCCTGGGTGCCTGTCGAACTCCTGGATGCTGGTGATGATGGTGGTGGCGTTGGCATTGAGGGAGTTGCCGTCCCCTGTCAGAGGCTCCTCGTCCAGCTGCTGGAGCATGGCCACCGGCCAGGCACTGCTGGGCTGCTCAAAGGCAGCCACCTCACCGGGCAGCAGCCTGATGCCGTGGTGGTGGGGGCCACGCATCATGTGCTCAATCACGCTGGCTTTAGTGAGCAGCGCCATGGCGTCCCTGATCTGTGCCAGCAGCTGTGGGTCCCAGATACCCAGCTGCACTGGGGGAGGCAGCTGGGCTGGGGCGGCTGCTGAGCGGGGGGAGCTGCGTGTGGGAATGCGGGGGTGGGCATAGGGAGGGTGGGCTGGGTCAGGTGGGGGAGGGGGACCTGGGGCTGGACCTGCTGCTGCTGGGAACCCTGGAGTGGGCTGACCTAGGAAGGACAGGAGCAACACTGTCAGGCTCATGACTGCTGCCAGGATACACTGCTTGCTGCCCATGGTCATACGCTTGTTGACCTCTGCCACAACTGCGTCTACCTCAGCTGGGCTGAGGTCAGGCTGGGCTGCCTCCACAAGACCACGCAGAGCTGCCTTGATGACCTGGCGCCTCTCTGCAATTACTACCTTGACAGCCTGCCCCTGCCCCTGGACTTGCTGCCCACTGCCACTGGCACCTGCAGACACGGGAACGCACGGCAGGATTTGATGCACGGAGTCGCAATGTCGCGTGGCGCACACTGCGTCGCTTCGTCAGTTAGCTTCGGGGGAGCCTAGCCTGTCGTTCAGCATCTCGGCTTACCGGCTGCACTCTGCGCGGGGGAGGCGGGGCGCTTGCGTTTCGCCCTCGGGGGCATCTTAGCGATGTAGTTACATTATCCAAGCGGAGTGGCCGTGTTGGGGTGTGCATCAGGTCGGCATCTAACCGGAGTGAGGCAACCGGAGTGGGGCGGAAGTGAGGTCCATTACATACCAATTACATGGAGCGGGACACAAAACCAGGCCCTGTCCTGCAAGTCAGGCCAACAAAACTCATTCAACAAGGAACAACATGTCGGCCTGTGGGTAATCTCACTCCGCTACAATCATATTGAAGCATCCTCGGTCGCACCCTTGATGACTGCAAACCCCACGAAGATGGCACTTTCCCGGGACAAACCACTGGGCTCCTCATCAAAACTAACAGCTTAATTGCTTTGTAAGGCTGACAGCCTGTGTAAAACTACTAGAGCCTATGCATTGTTGCGGGCCCGACCATCAATGCCCCGCCGGTACTCAGCAGCCCGGTGCAACCACTGCCTGCCCTTGGGCAGCCGGTCATTGACCCGCTTGTAGCCCTGCTGGTACTCCTTGCCAATGGGGGGCAGAGCCTCCAGGTCTTCCCATCGGCACAGCTCTATGGGGCGCTGCCTGCTCTCCCCAATGCGCTGCAAGTTCAGGCACCCGTTGGTGTCCCGGTCCAGCCACCTGCCCCATGGGGGGGCCTGGGGTCGTTGCCCTGGGCCAGGTGCTACAGGGAGGGGGGGGGCCTGGGCAGGGGGAGGGGGAGGTGGGGCCTGGGCTGGGGGTGGGGGGGGGTCCTGGGCAGGGGCAGGGGGGGGGGGCAGGGGGGTCCTGGGCTGGGGCTGACTTGCAATACCCCTCCTCAACCATAGCAGGTTTTGGTACGGCCACTGTATTAGGGATAGCTCCAATCCAGTGGGACAGCTGCTGCCTGCCTGCAGCCTACACTTACCGCATTCCGTGTCGCTGCACACCGAAGTCGTGAGGCCAGGATAGTCTTGCATTTGAATGCTACCTCATATGGACCGCTGTCTTCCTTGGCATCTGCCTTGTGTCACAGACGTGTCAGCTCTATTTGGCGTACTCTGCTTTGATATCAGGCTTGGGGCATGACCTTCACCCACAGTCAGAAAGCACGCATATGTCATCATCAGAGTCGTGAGAGGATCATACAGGACACGCAATAAGATGCGTGCCGAGTGATAGGTTTGTTGCCAACAGGTAGGTAGGCTGCCACATTGCAGCGGCTATCTCACCAGCTTATGATCCATTTCGATCTGATGCAAAACCCTTTAGGAGAACCATCTGAGCTGACAGCAGATGTGGAGTAGAAATCGGAGTCTCCGCCGCCAGTTCGTGTTAGTACGACGGTGGACCGGCGAGACAGTATACCGACGCGACCTTGTACAGCGGAAATGTTACCGCGATGGGGATTACAATGATGAGCTCGCAGTCAGATCCCAACTCCTGCTTTATTTTGGTGTAGCATGAGGGCTGTGGGGTTCAAGAGTTGGAAGTTCCAGTGTTGCATGTATTCATCCAATACAAGTGCTGAGCTGGTGCATGCCTACATGTATGTAGGGTGCGGTTCCTCCGCTCAATATTAACTTGATAGCTTAATTAAATTAAGGCCGGTCGTATTAAGCCCCTTAAGTGTATTAAGTGGCTTCTTTTTGGCCCACGCTGCTATGAATGCAGCTGTGCGACCCCAGCGCACGGGTCGCAACTGTAATCGCCTCACATTGGCACTTTCAGCCGGCAGGCACGCGGGCAGGCAGCAACATATGCCAACAAGCCGTAGTGGCTCCGGAACAGCTGTATTACAGCAAAACGGCTACGACTGGGTCGCAGGGGCCCGGCCCCGCACAAAGACGCGCTTTGGTTGGTGTTGCATCTGCGTACCCAGCAAAGGCCAATGGTGTGGTTCTTAAGCACAAACAACGCGAGTTGAGCAAAGTTGCTCTCTAGTAGTGCACAAATGGTAATACCGCGAGCAAACACTAAACGATTGTGTGCTTGTGCGTGTAGTAAGGAAAAGCTATCGCGTACCCAGTAAAGGGGTCGATGCACTTTTTAGGCAGGACCACGCCGCGGGCCCGCAGTGGGGTTACATCAAGCAAAGGGTTACATCAATCAAGCCACGAAGTGTAGAGCGAGAGGGTTAGAAAAAGAGAGTCACCAGCGCTTAATATTAAGTGGTAGTAATACTTAATATGACGCTTAATTAAACTTAATTAAGGAACCGCTCCCTACATGTATGCTAAATCGAAAGGCAATTTCTCAGTTCAGCATACCCTGTGCTTACGACCCCACCTTCAGATTCACTCACAAGCTGTAGTTTGTTGTGACAGCAGAGGAGATGTGCATCGGTCCTGAGAGCCTTTCAAGTTCCCCTGTATCCCTATTCTCCTGTTGAGTCCCTAAACTTCTCCACATTCCCTGGATAATATTTTCCTTTGTTCACCGTCATTTTCCTGTATCATGAACACGCGCGTCTAATATTCATGTCCAGTGCTGACGGGGCTCACGCATCGCCCCCCTAAAAGGACGGCAGCGTGCCGATAAATGACAGTCGAAAGCCTTTCATAGGGGCATGTGGGCACGCAAGCGACGGTCTGGCGCCACGCGAGAGAAACCCCTTGCACGTCTCTTGCGCCTTATTATCGTGAACTCTCGTCCATTATTCCTCATCCTGTCCATCGCCGGTCTCTTTGGACCCTTTCTAGTTCCCTTGGCTGAAAGACAGATACGCGCAGATGAAAAGGCACTGCTCATCGGCGCGGCCCATGCGAACGTCCGGTGCGTGCCAGGATTATACCGGCAAGTAAGGACCAAGACCTACTCCCACTACTCTGTCAAGTGCTTTGAATCCCCGCAGAAGCAACAGCGGAAGCAGCATTGCAGGCCTGGAGCTGGCTGCTGCTGCCCACCAGCTACAAAACCGGGCTCTTGATGCAATCCCCAACTCATCTTCACTGGCAGACCTGGTGGTGTCACATCTCATGCACCATGGAATAGAGGCATACACCAGCAATGTATGCAGCCATTCAGACGGAGCCTTGAGCGAAGCTCCACTTTCTAGTGCAGGCAATGTCTCAGACTATGCCACCAGCCAGGCAGCCAGCCCGTCTGGCGCATGCATCAGCGTGCATGCAATAGTGCGGTCCAAGTTGGGAGATGGCAAAGAGAGCCTGGTGGTTGCTACCCCAATGCAGCTTACCCCAGGTAGGCGTTGAGCGTGTGTGCACTGCTTTGCATGGCGCATGCGAGCACTGGGTCCTGCCTGGCACCCGGCCGGCCAGTTGATGCACACATGATGTCTCCTTGTGCCAGCAACACCTACCCACCCACCCACCCAGATATGACCCACACAACACATCTCAGCCTGCTGCTGCTCCGTGACCCTGCAGCCACCCAGCCCTGCAGCTACCTGCTGCCCCCGAGGATGGTGGCTGCAGTGCAATCCCAGTTCCACCGCACACTGTGCAGCCTGCTGAGCCTGGCATGTGCACCACCTTCCACCCCTGCCATACAGCTGCAGCCAGCAGGGCAGAGCAGGACAACCAGGCCAGAGCTTCCCGGTGTGGGTGCATGCACCCAGGGCCTTGCAGCGTCCCTCCCTGCAGCACTGGGTCGGGAGGAGAGCTGCTGCTGCTGTCTGCCGCCATAACGCTGCTGCACCACTTGCGAGGCGCCACCTGGCTAGCCAAGGACCTGGTCTGGCTGCTGCCCGACACGCGTTGCCTGGGGAGCCTTGGGGCGCTGGAGCTGTGGCTGCAGACCTACCAGGTGCCTGCCTGAGGCCTACACACTGCTGCCGCTGCCACTGCTGCTCATGCTGCTCCTCCCTTCCTGCTGCTCCCGCTCCTGCTTCTCTCCCTCCCCCTCTCCTTCCCATCCTGGCCCTCCTCCTCCTTCTAGCCACTGACGCTGTTGCACTGTGCTGCAGTCAGGGTGTTATAGTGTGGGATGACGGAGTGGACAATGACCGTGGTTGTGTGCAGGCAGCCCCCCAATCTGGCTTGGGGCCAGATGTAGCGCCTTGGCAGCAGAGAGCCCCAGACTCCCCTCCGGCCGCCCCTGCCAGCTGCAGCAGGGCACACAGCCAGGCCCTGTTTGGCCGAGCTGGGCTGATGCAGCAGGCAGTGGTGGTGGAGGCTGACAGCCCGGCACCAGAGGAGGTGCTGGTGAGGGCCGGGGGCTGCTGCACAGGGATGTGTGTGGAGGGGAGGAGGCAGGGGAGGCTAGCATGCCTGACAGGGTACCTGGGGCAGTCAGGGTGTGGATCAGGGCAGTCTGGAGGAATAAGGAGGTTCAGGTCACTCTCACCTTCCTTGCTTCTAAGGCAAGGCAAGGGGTCGTGGGGGGGCCAAGTGAGGATAAGCACTATTGTCATCAACTGTGAGGCGCCCTGCTGCACCCCTGCCCCTCACCCGCCTACACCCCAATGAGCCTGACCTGCCACCTGCCCCTGACTCAACCCACACCCACACCCACACCCGCCTGCATCCCAGTGAGCCTGACCATCTCATTGCCCCAGGTGGAGGCAGTTGGGTGGGACGGCCTGCTGCCCAAGCTGGACACCCTGCACCTCCTGCAGAGCAACAGCCTGGTGCTGCAGGGGGTCAGGCTGGGGGGGGCTCAGCTGGCCCCTGGGTTGCAGCCCTGGCTGGACTGGGTGGGCAGGCAGGTGCGCATGGGGGGCGCCTTGTCGGGCTGTGTGGGTGAGCCCCTGTACACAGGACAGTGAAGGGGGGGCGTGTGCATCATGCGACTTCTCGATCTCTGTCTTGTACTCAGTCCAGTCGGGGTAGGGGCAGGGGCAGGGGCCAGGCAGGGTAGCTGCCACTGACCCTAGCCTTTCTGCAGCCCTGGGTCAGAATGTGCCCTCTTGTTAGCAGCGAGACCCGAGAAGATGAGCGAGCACTCCACGAACACAACAATGAAGAATTCTACCCAAAGCACAAGCTAAGATAGGTCTCACACATTAGTTCAAGGGCAAACTGCACACACAATAAGGGACTGGCTGACATGCCTGAGACACAGCCTGTCGTCAACACCGCCGCAGTGCATCATCTTGCCTAGCCTCTTTGTCCATGCCCCTAGCTGCTGCTGCTGCTGCTGCTGCTGCTTTGGCTGCTGTTGCTGCTGCTGGTGTCAGCAGTAGCCAGCTGGTGGCTGTCCTGGCTGGTGGCACAGTAGCCTGCTGCTGTTGGCAGGGTTTGAACAGGGGGCCAATGCAGGGAGTGTGTGCCAGGACTGAGTGCAGATGCTGGGGGGGAGATGCTGTTGACATGGTCACTGGGTGCGCTCGGTAGCCCGGCAACCCACCTCCCCTCCCACCCACCTATCCCTGGTGGGAGGGTAGCAAGGACCCCATGCCTCGAGGCTACTCTCCTACTTCAATGCTCGCCCGACAGCCAGGGCGTGGTTTTATTTCTTTCTCTCTTTCAGGGGGCGGCGCCAGAGGTGATGGCACACCTGCACAAACTGGGAGTGCTGCTGCAGTGGGCGCGGCGCCAGGCACAGGGCCAGCCCCAGGGCCCGCACGCCGCCTTCAAGCACTTCATGGTGGATGCTGCCACAGTGCGCCTGACAGGGCCACAGGTGAGAGGCTGCTGCCCTCACCTGCCCTCACCTGCCCTCACCTGCCCTCACCTGCCCTCACCTGCCCTCACCTGCCCTCACCTGCCCTCACCTGCCCTCACCTGCCCTCACCTGCCCTCACCTGCCCTCACCTGCCCTCACCTGCCCAGCCTGCCTAGACTCCAGCTGCAGCACTGAGATTTGTAGTGTGGCTTGCTGGTGTGGCATCGCTGTGCACATCAGCCAGGCATGGCTGGTAGGCCTTGCCCCACCAAGCCCTCGATTGCCCAGGGGTGGCAGGGCTTGCACAAGCGCAGGTGCACTTAGTTGGGTTACAGGGCTGTGCTGTGGCATTGGCTGCAGGGCAGGGCGCGGGGTGACCCACTGCATCCCCAACTGCCAGCTAGGGCCGTCCAGCTGGCCGAGTTCTTAGAGGTGAGCAATGTCGGTGCGCATGCCCGACCCGGCCCAACCTGACCTGTTGGATCTCTTCCCTGATCTGTGTAATCTTGACTGCTGTGCCTGCAGCTGTGCCTGCGCAGCCTGAACAACCTGGATGAACGTTTCCACCATTCCTATTTCCTGTACGCGCTCACCAGCCTGACTGGTTTCGTCACAGTGGAGCACTACATCCTGCCGCTTGTCTTGCTCATCGCAGCGCTGCTCATGAAGGTTGGTAGATAGCAGCTATCAGGCATCTGAAGCACTCGCCACATTCGGCCATGCAAGTGTGACCTGTCATCCTGATGTTCATGCACCCTCACCCAATGACCTGTCATTCGTCACCCATGCACCCTCACCTTTTTGCTCCCCCGCTGTCATCCTCATGCTGAGTCATGCATGTGTGGCCCCCTGCCTGGGTGTTGCAGGTAGCAGGCATGTATCATGACTTGAGCTCCAGTCGAGCTGGGTTACCTTCGCAGCTCAAGGACGCACACTCAGGATCCACACACCCCAGCCCTGGCCCCAGCCCTGGCCCCAGCCCTGGTCCCAGCCCTGGCCCCAGCCCTGGCCCAGGCTGTGAACGGACCCCTGAGGCTACCCCAGCACCTGGCACCAACTCGGTCTCACCGCCCACCCTCCCCATCCCCACAGCAGTGGACGCAGAGCAAGCAGCCTCCCTCCAACCACCTCCCCCACAGCCCGCCTGGCTTCATGCTGCCTGTGAGGCGCTGGCCATGCTGGGCACCTGCACAGCCCTGGGCATGGTTATGGTGGGCTGTAGCTGTGAGAGGTCCTGGCTGGCAGGGAGGGCAGGCTTGCTGGGGCAGCTGCTGCTGCCAGCAAAGGCGCTCATACCACCCTCTGTGCAGGCGGCAGTCGTCGGGGTCGTTACAGTGCTGCTGACCACTGCGGCTTGGTCAGGCTGGCAATCAGTGCGCCACAGTACCAAGCGCAGTGGCACGCCTCGCTATGGCTTCAGTCGCCAAAGGGTGATGCAGGCGAAGGCAGCTCATGCCATGGTCCTGGGTTGGGTGGCATTGCTGTTGACGGCTGTGGCGAGCCTGAATTGGGCACTGGCGCATGTGTGTGCTGCCAGTGCCGTGTGCATGGAACTGCTGACCAGGTGGGCAACCCAGCCGGCTGAGCGGCTGCAGCCACAGCAGCCACCGAAATCACACCAGTCTCAGCAGTCTCAGCAGCCCTTGCGTTGGAGCATGCGAGTGCTGGCCACGGGATCGTCATTGGTTCGGACATGCTCGACATGCCTCAGCTTGGCCACTGTGCTGGTGCTGGCTGTGGCAGTGCTGGTGGACACTGCCCCTGGTGATTCATCTGTGCGGGCGCGTGTCAGTCACATCACCACCTTTGTGTGCCAGGCTAGGCCCCTGACGAGGCTGCTGTTATGGTCTGGCCTAGTGCCCCTGCTGATGAGCCTGGTGTCCCTGCTGCTGTGCAACTAACCACCCACAGGCTCATGGTACCTGGTCTTACACCGTTGTAAACGTCAGCAGACACGCCAGCCTGGTATTACTGCAACTGTTACGAAAACTGGCGACATCCTTCATGAAAGCACGCACATGAGTGATGCACACAACTCAGCCATGAATCGGTTCATGTCCTGCTTTCATACACCGCGATTTCAATGAGGCGAGGCGAGGCGAGGCGAGACGACCATGTGGGCTCGGGCAGGACCCTCCATGAAAACATCAAGTCATCCACGCACATGTGATGCAATGTGTCCATATATTTGTAAGGGTATCAGTACTATCACAGGGGTAGCGAGGGGAGTGAGTGCTGGTTTACACCATATAGCTGCCAGGTACGGCTGGTGGCATTGGAATCAAATTCTCTAACTAGTATATGCAAGCCTAGCATGGTACGACTTGCATCGTTGACGGTGTGCCATTTTTCGCAACTACGGAGGTGCTTGTCGGCGCCCTCAACTAAAGGCGCAGGACGCCACATTCGTGAGTGTGTAGTTTAGGAGTTATAAAAGTCCACTATCCACGTATAGTCCCAAGCTGTTTTCAAGAGCGCACCGCTTCAGTCAGGAACTAGGAGACGCCACCCGACGGGTGTTGGCGAGAAGCGAGCCAAGTTGCACAGGTGCAGCTCACTGGCGTGCCCATTGAAGTAGCAAGCACATACTTGCCGCCGTAGGACGTTCAACACAGAGTCAGCTTATTAGCATCACTCGCCCAGTACGCCTCGCAGCTTCACAGAGCCCAGCTAGCGCCACGGGGATAGCTTACGGTCACCGTAGCGAGTTTCCAGGGGCCCGTGTGTGAAGGGAACTAAGTGCCTCGTTGTAGCTCCTTTGACGATGCATCGATTTTTATTTGCTGTGCGCAGGCTTCTACTCCGAACGATTTACATCGTCCAGGGATGGCTTTACCAACAGACTTGCCAGGTGACCAGGGGGCTGAGGGCTTAACGAGCTGGGTCTTCCGTCCACAGTTGTAACAAGTGCAGCTTTCTGCCCTTAGGCAATACGCCAGCGGACGGCCGAGCAGTTCTTCTCATCACCACTGTTGACATTGGTGGTGGCAAAAGCGAGAAGATTGAGCTGCGGGCCGGTGATGACCCTGCGGACGCAGCCAGGGAGTTTTGCGACAAGCACAGCCTGCCCCCCACAATCATGGGTCCTCTCACCATGCACATCCTGGAGAATCTGCGCAAGGCTGCTGAGAAGGCTAGCAACGCAGCCAAGCAGGTAAGCCAAACAATACAGACAACACAGCACACACTGCTTTCTGAAGCAGCCCAGCCTGCTCACTTACTGCATCGCCATGTGATGATGATGATGACAATGACTTCACTGCCTGCAGGCTGGCAGCACTACCTCTGAGACCAAAGGCCAGCAAAGCAGCGTGAAATCCCCTACACAAGCCGAGAGCTTACCTTCAGCAAAACAGGAGAAGCTCTCGTTCGCCAATGGCATGAATGACAAGCTCTATGAGCAGCTAAGCGCGAAACTGCTTGATGTTGACGAAGGCAGCCGGATGGTCACCGTGACTGCCAACACCAATGGCCGCCCTTTGTCCAGCCGACAACAAGGTGGAGGCAGCACACTGGCCTCATCTGTTGGCCTCTCGGCTGACCTGCGCAAGGCATCATCTGCTGGGCCAAGCCCTAGGTACATGATCAGCCCTACAACTCTTGCACACCTAGTCTCACAGAGAGTCACCTCAACACTAGGACTGGTGTGGTAATTGTAGGTCTGGGTTGCTTTCCATGTCTTGACACTTGTCCATTGTGTGCACACTCAGGGATGCGGTCCACAACAGACTGTACAACTATGCAACCACTGTGCGCAACAAGCAAGAAGCCAAGAGGCGTGCCGCTAAGGACGAGATGGCTGCGTCCATGACACTGCCCCGGTCCTCAATGTCATGGATCAGCCAGGAGATGATGCGTGACCGCACCCATGGGCCGTTTGACAACTATGGCGAGATGCTGTATGCCGAGGGATTGGAGGCGGCAGCGGTCCAGCGAAGCAAGGTATGTCTGCTGGTATGGTTGTGGAAGGATGTTGCTACTTCTGCAGCCCTTTGAGATGTGAGGCCACCATCCTGATGCTCCTGCTGGCCCAGGCATCAATGGTGCGTGCTGAGCGTGAGGCTCGTGAGCTGGATGGCGTCACCTTTGCACCTGAAATCACCCAGCTGGCCAAGACCTTGTGGTCTGGAGGTGACCTGGACGCCCAGCCTGCTTGGCAACGACTCAGCATCAACAAGCAGGCCAAGATGATGGAACGGATCCGGGACCTGCAGAAGCAGAGAGAAGATGGCGAGGTATGCTCAATGCATAACCCTTGCATCCCACAGGCCAGAGCAAGCATTTCTACTGACTAATCTACGAACTGTACATGCTTGCTTGGCTGCCTCAGATGCGTCAGTGCACCTTCAAGCCCAAAATCAATCGCCACAGTGCCAATCTCATGTCAGAGCGATCTGAGGCGCTGAAGGTGTTGCAAGTGTCAGCCCATGACCAGCTCTTTCAGGATGCCCAGCGTCGCCAGGCAAAGCTATCGGAGCTTCAGTCCTGGCTGCCAGATGACGTCACCTTCGCTCCGCAAATCAATCGTACCGGCACTGCAGCCGCTCACTTGCGTCACTCCCTGGATGCCCTCGGCTTGCAAAAGCGTGCAGAGGGTGGAGCTGGAGATGGCAGCCCTGGCACAGCAGATGTCCGTGCTAGTGTGGTGGACCGCTTGTACATGAACTATGAAAAGGTGGATAGCTACTGTCAATGTATGGTGACAGCTACTGTCAGTGTATGGATCACTGCAACATGACGTGGTTATATGGCATGAAACACTACTCTGTTCAACTGGCAACTCATTGCTGTATGCAGACAAAGGCCAAGCTGGAAGGCAAGCGTGAGCAGTTGAACGGGCCAGTTGACCCTGTGACTGGCCGGCAGCTGTACAAGCCTGCTGTGGGACGTGGCCCCCGGAACGTGGCCCGAAACCAGGAGGGCCTGTCTATTGGCGAGTACCTGTACACCAATGGCATGGAGTTGGTCAGCAAGAAGGAGATGGCGCTTGAGGAGGAGCGTGAGGCCGAGCGTGCGGCAGCAAATCTTCGTCATGCAAACAGTAGGTATCACTCCTTCAGCAAATGTTCCATATGTTCCACCCACTGGTACAAGGGCGCCGTACCAAGGCATGTGAACTGCTCTCTTCTGCAGGCACCAGTGAGAAGCTGTATGCACAGCTGCGCGCCAAGCGCTTTAGCCAGATCTTTGAGTATTTGGATGAGGCGGGTGACGGCATGCTGGACATTGTGGGTCTGGTCCGGGCCGCCACTGCCCGCATGGACAACCTGGACAATGAGGTGAGATGCCAAACAATCGCATCAGTTAGGACACTTTATTGTTACGTGAAGCAAGAACTGCTGCCACGGTTGCCTATGTGTGAATCCCCAAGCGCATTGCTGTGGTTGGCAGGTTCGGGAAGATGTGGAGCTAGCGGCAGAAATCCACGCTCGAGCTTCTGGTGTCCCTCTGCTGCCAGATGGTCTTGATGTGCCTTCCATGGTGGCAGGCAGTATTGCTGCCCTGAGCCAGGAGCAGCTAGCTGGCTTGCCCAAAGCTCCGTCAGTGTCGTTGGCAGCATTCACACAGCTCATGGACGAGGCTCTCAGCAGGCGACGCAAGCCGCGTGCCTACCTGGTGCCCAGCCCCTCTGCCAAGTACCAGCCCACCCACACCTTCCAGCCCACTATCAACAAGCGCAGCAAGGGCCTAGCGACCCAGCTGCGCCCGGGGGAGATACCAGTGTACGAGCTGCTCCACCACCACAGTGAGGCCATTCGCAGCAAGCATGAGGCTCTGAGACGCCAGTTGGAGGAGGCAAGCATGACTGGCTGCACTTTTGCGCCCAAGCTCAACGCACCAGTCCTACAAGGCAGGCCTGTGGAAGGCCGTGCCCTGCGTGCTGCCGGCGCTCCCACCCCGCCTCTGTCCTCCCACACCAGCGCAATGGGTTCTGTCACTTCCCCCCATGCAACCCCTAAGCGCTCTCCTGCCCCCGTGGGCAGTGCTCCTGCCGCCCCATCAGGCTCAGCAAGTGCTGAGGCAGCAGACCTGCAAGCGTTCCTGGCCCTAGAGAGGGAGGTTCACCAGGCCCTGGCTGGCATGAACCTCCCCACTGACGGCGAGGCCAGGCCGCAGGAAGATGGCGCGGATGCAGCCGCTGAGCAGGCAGCTCATGCCCTGCAGGATGTCGACCCTGCCGACCTACGGGCAACAGAGGAGCTGCTCCTGAACCTGCTGTCCACTTCAGACAGCAATGACCCGGCAGCAGATGCCCTGATGCTGGACCAGCTGAAGACCTACCTGCAGGCTACGCAGACTGCAGCAGGGCCAAGCCACCCAGGCACCCCCCAGACAGCTGCATGGGAGGGCGGCGCCACCCCTGGCCAACAGCAACACAACACAACGTGCTCACCTGGCAGGCTCAGCAGGCTTGGAAGGAGCAGCGGTGAGGCGGACCCCCATGCCAGCACTCTAGAGGAGTTGGCTTCCAGCCTGTCTCAGTGGGACCACCTGACCACACCTGTCTGAGTGCCCCCCCCCCCCACCGCCACAGACGGGTGCCCTCCCCGCCGCAGACATGTTAGTGTCGGCTTGTGTTCTGGCCAACTGGCTAGGAGCCCCCTATATAGCCTAGGGTCAGGCACCAGTAAACAAGGGTGGAATACCTAGGGAGGGCAGGCAACAGTACACTTGCAGTTGCACTTCACAGTTTCAGGGACACAGGGAGGGGTGATTGGGTGTAGGAGGGTGAGAGGGTGGGAAACCTCGGGGCATGCCCTTGCTACCCTCACACCGGTAGGGTGGAGGGTATGGGGTAAGTTATGGTAGTCTGCGGACACGCACACAGTACTGCGATTGACTTGATGTGCCAGCCTCTGACATGACCTCTGTCAAAATAAGTTCTTTCCCAGCATTGTGTGGGTAGCTGACTTACATTGCAAGATTTCGTTCAAGATCCCCAGGCAGTCCCATGTGGGCAAAGCTGGGCAACCCACACCCTAACAGGTCCTTAGATCCTGTGCTCTTGTGATGCGAGCAAGTGTGGTGGTGGGCATAGATGTGGTGGTGGGACATGGTCTGCATGCACTGACACAACTTGTACGTGTACATGTAGGTGGTGATGCCTTGCTTCAAGCCTAAAAGGGGCAGGCAGGCCTGGCTATCCACATCTTGTGTTGCAATGTCAGTGGCGTTATAGTGTGCATGACGTGAAGCACTGAGTTGATGTGCATGTCCAATCGGGGAGTGGGCTTGTCTGTAAGGAATTATTTTCTTTCGCATGATAATGATGGTGGCTTACACCGCTTAAGCCGTTAGGCTGCTTGGCCATGTGAGCCCACCTCACATCCCACGCTGCCCAGCTCAAACCCCGCCCTCCACACCCTCCCAAGCTCAAAGCCTGCTACACCTGTCAACTTGGTTGGAGTAGCTGAGTGAGATTACCCACAGTCAAACATGTGACGTAGGGGTGCTCATGTGTGCTAGCATCTTGGTCTATCCCGCATTACATCATTATATGATGATGTGGCTTACACCGCTTAAGCCGTCAGCCGTTAGGCTGCTAGGCCGCCCTCCCCCTCTAGGGGTTCGGGACTTTCTGTAACGCACTTCAAAGCAAGGTGCACAAACAAAGGTGCACATGGGCTCAACATGAAGTCATGCAAGTTATCATTATTGTTCTGGAAAGTCATGGCAAACTCCGCCTGCTGCCTGATGGAACTCGTGGCAGTGCACTCAAAGATGAAATGCATGGCGTCATCCACTACCCCCTCTGTGCATCTGGTGCATGTGCGATTAATGAAAGTTACCCTCTCAAACCGAGCAGCAGGTGTGGTGCCATGTGATTGATGCCAATGCCCGTCCCCATGCTTGAACCATGCAGCATACGAGCATCCCTCCCGATGCACCGTCTCAGGCAGTCTAGGGTCTCCCTCAAACCCAACCCAACGCCTCCCCCATCTCTCGAGCCACTTGACTTCCATAGCCTTGGTGCCTAGGACCATGTCCGGGCTCAAGGTGAACTCACCCCCCATCAGCTGGCGGCAAGCTGGAACTGAGCACTCCAGCTGGCCTGACACCTCCTGCCTAACTCCACATCTGCCTTAATGACCCTCATTAGCAGGTCGCTGTGGGATAGTTTGGCAGTGTTCCAGAACTTGCACGCAGCCCTAAGCCAGTAAAGCTGGAGGGGCAGCTACCCCAACTCATGCAGCACCATCAGGCCTGACACTGAGCTACGTACCCTGGCAGCAAACCTAGCAAAGCTGAGCATGCGTGTTTGCACTGGGTTGGAGAGCTGCACACCATGCCCAAGGAAGGCAGTGCCCCATACCTGGCTGCCATACAGCCCCAATGGGAGTAAGAACGCTCTAATGAGGTGACACAGGGCATATGGATCATGCAGGACCCCATACTCTCTGGCACGCTTGCACTACTGGCGCATGGCGAGGAACATGCCAGCCCTCCTTGCTTAGCTTTTGCTGCCATGTAGTGGCAGCAAAAGCTAAGCAAAAGCTAAGTAAAGAATTATTGAGATGTCTATGCCATGTCTGAGGTGTCTATCTTCACAGCCAATGTGCTGTGAAGATAGGCTGTACCATGATATACCGAGATAAGGCATGTGGCATCTTGGTCTATCCCGCACTACATCATTAAATGACACGCTATCACACACTACCATCGCGCATTCAGCCAGCCAGCCCCCCTAGGGACCACTCAGGTCTGTGTCATGGGCGCCAACCACCTACACCATTGCCTGTCTCTGCGCCAGGGCTATAGAATAGAGCTAGCATGTAAAACCATGCACTGATTGAAAGTTGATCCCACTGGAAGTTGGTCAAAGGGGATTAGCCCCAGGAAAGAGTGCCACCGGTGTGGGCTTTGTAGTCATCAAGGGTGCGACCGAGGATGCTACAACGTGTTTGTAGTAGCTGAGTGAAATTATCCACAGCCCAACATGTTGTTCCTTGTTGAATACGTTTTGTTGGCCTGTATAGTGGTGATACGACATGGTTACCGCACATGGCGCACACCCACGGCAGACACCCTACCAGTATACATGTAACTGTCCCTACACCCACACTCAGGCGTTCCCAACTACCTGAAAACCACCTCCCTGTGATACGAAGCCCGTATCTCCGCAGCCACTCAGTCAAAAATATATGTAAACAGTGCTTTGAACAGAGGAGAGTCATATTTACGAAATGGCAGACGCAGCAAAAACTATCTCGCTCTCAGCGGTGCTCAGTGCCTGTCCAAAGATAAGCATTTGAATTCATGAGATTTCGCCACATGCGAGGCGCGCCGCACTAGCACGCTTCGCCACGCTGTTGTGAGTGGCACCTGCAACACGCAGCAGCAGTCGGAACATGTTTTGCTTTTGGCATGTGGACGCGACGACGGCAGTCGTGACGACTGGATACCACTATGAGCTTTTGGAGCTGCTGCTGGCGCTAGTGCATTACCGGCTGCTCTACTACGCTTAAACAAGGTGCTAGGTGCAGTACGTGGTGTTGTCTCACCTTGCTTTGCTGCCCTCGACTTGTTAGCTGCAGGTGCCCCACGCTTACGGGACGTGCTTGCCGCTGCCAGCTGTTGCTGCTGCTGAGGGGGTGCACCAGCAGGCTCAGCCAGCTCAGGGGTGGTGCCTGCAGGTGTCAGCTGCTGCTGAGGGGGCGCAGCTGCAGCAAGCTTCCCACGGATGTGGGTGCACACGTGGCTCAGTAGCTTGGGTACCCTCCAGCTCGTGTGTACCTCCTGCTTGTGAAACTGGAGGTATGACTGAAGCTGCTTTCCTGTCATCTTCATTGCCTCCTCGACAGTTGTGTGGCCATAATCATGCCCCCCCAAGTCTTCATGGCCTCCTTGCATGTGTGCAGGGACATCAACTGCAGCAGAGCTGGCAGCTCCATGTACCTGCCACCACCATGCTTCAACAGCTGCAACAAGGACTCCACTGGGGCATTGGAGATGGGGCAGGCAAGGTAGTACTGTTCGAGGTGAAGGCGCAATGCGGGGCTGCCAGGGTCGCCGTTCACAGCCATGGCACGAATGTCAGATGCATATTGACGCCAAGTGCCATAAGGGTCCTCTTGCTGCTGCTGCTGCTGCATCCGCTGCTGCTGCTGCTGCTGCTGCTGCTGCTGCTGCATCCGCTGCTGCTGCTGCTGCTGCTGCTGCTGCCCATCCTCAGGCGGCGGCAGCCGTAGCTCGGCATGGTACACCACATCAATCGCCACTTCCATGCGCGTAGCTTGGTCTGAGCTGCCAAGAGCAGCGAAGAGGTGGGGCAAGGCCATTTGAGCCTGCACATGATGCTGGTAGTAAGTCCACATAGCACCACAGTGCTCCTGCAAATAGGTCGCAAGCTGCTGCTTCTGCTGCTCGCGCTGATCTGCTGGCACTGCGCTGATCTGCAGCTGGCTATGTGTTGCAGCTGGCTCCCATGCCGAGCGGCACCCAATACTGGGCCAGCAAGCTGGCAATGGATTCAATGGCTGGGCGGATGTCACCACCCAATGCAGCCAGCCCAGCCAGCAGGGTGTTGTGTATGCCGTGGCTATAGCAGGGCTGCGCCCGAATGCAGCCAGCCTGCCCCTTGCTCTGGAGGAGCTTGCTCATGCGGGTGACAACACCACCATATTCACCCATGTTCACAGCTGCACTGTCTGCTGTGATGCTGGCGATGCAGGCACTGTCGAGGCCGTGGAGGAGCAGCTCCTGCATTATGACTTGGACATGAGCTTCTGCCGTGCCAATAGGCAAGGGGATGATAGCCAACACATCGGTGACTTGAGTGGTGAGTCGGCCTGCCCCAGCTGCAGCCTCAGCCCCATCTGCTGCCCCATCTCCTGCCCCAGCCCCAGCCCCAGCTGCTGCCCCAGCTACTGCCCCAGCCCCAGCCCCAGCCCCAGCCCCAGCCCCAGCCCCAGCCCCAGCCCCAGCCCCAGCTGCTGCCCCAGCCCCAGCCCCATCCCTTGCCCCAGCCCCAGCCCCAGCCCTTGCCCCAGCCCCACCACCGGGTCTCTGCTCCCAGCCTTCTGGCAGGTGCTGCGGGGTGACTGCTGCTGTCACTCGCAATACGAGCACCTTGCCATGGCGATCGCATGTGCACCCATCAAATTGCAGGTGTATTGCCTTTGCGCGCAATAGTTGGTCTGAAAGCAGGCAGCAGAGCAAAGACATGCGGTTATTCCCAGCCTCAGCCCCCCCTCAACCCTCCCCTCAGCCCCCCCTCCCACCCCCTACCACTCCCTTCCACCCCCTTCCACTCTCTCCCAGTCCCTTCCCACCCACGCCACCCTGCCTTCCCCTTTGCATCCTACCAAGGGTCTTGCGCCGCATGTAGGTGGACACGATGTGGAATTCACGCCCAACTGTGGATGTCTTGCCTGGCCGGTGAGGGTTGGGGAGGACGCACTGCTCAGAGACGAAGAACTGTCGGCACTTGGAGAGGGCACGGCGGCTGACACCTGTCTCTAGATGCAACCTGACGGTGCTCAAGCAGTGGTGAGCATTGTAGGGTGCAGTCCGGGCTGCTGGCCTCCCCACAGGGCTCTCTTGAGTTGGAATGAAGATGTCAGTTGGTGAGGGTGCTGGGCTGAGCTGCTCCGCCATGCTGCCCATGGGCCGGCCATGGCTATCCAGCCTTCCGTAGCCAGCCTCTGCACACCGCCTCAACACCTCCACTGAGACGGGGTGTTGCTCCAAAACCAGCAGCTGCTGCCTCTGCTTGAAGGTGAGTGGGGAGCGGTGGGGGCGGTGTTTGTTCCGGTAGATATGCACCTGACCCTGGAGGCGGTGTCGAGCAGCCCGTAGGGAGTGATTGGTAGCTGCCGCTCTGCATGCCACCTGCTGCAAAGCCGTGTGCTCACCCTGCAGGCTTTGGTGTGCTGCCTGCAGGTCGCCTAGGTCGCCCTGCAACCCATCCACTGTGCCCATAAGGGACTGCTCCACATCCCTCAACCGCTGCACCTCAGCCTGCAGATCACGGTTTGTCGCTTGTGCCGTACAAGCTGCAGCCTTGATGTTGTTAGGGCAATGCAGATAGCCAGCCCTTGGTGACTTGTTTAGTGCATTGAGATGGGCACTATGCGCCTTGCTTAATCTCTTCTTCTTCATGGTTAGGGACTGAGAGGGGTGGGGTGAGTGGCTGAGCGGGGCTACGGGCTTGGCTTGGGGTGATGGGAGGTGAAGGATAAGGAGATGGGTGAAGGAGAGGTAGGGGGGAGGAGGCGAGGAGAAGGAGAGGTAGGGGGGAGGCTGGGCTGTTGGGAGGAGGGGCTATTGGGAGGTGGGCGGTGAGGACGAGGTTGGGAGATGGTGGGTCAAGCTGTGTTGGTGGTGGCCACGTGGCGGAGTGGTAAGCCAAGCTCAGTCGGCTCCTCGTGCACCTGTAGCCATCAGCATGTGTACCTTGTAAGCGGTATAACTTGTCACATACAAACCCAATGATTGAGTTGCATAGTACCACGGACGCGTTAGTGAGTATGCTATAAAAAATCTGTGTGAGGTCAGGCTGTTTGTTCAATGGTGCAAAATAAAAGCGGATCATAGCTGGAGGGGGTGACTAGTCCCTACTGTGCCGCCCACCATTACAGCGATACAGCGCTGCCACACACAGCTTCGAGTTTCTTCACCTCCTCGCCAAGCGGCCTGCACCATCAGGAACCTCGCGCAGCCATGTTTGCCGGACTTCAGTGGTGTGCGCCACCGACATGTCGTGCATCGTTAACGGATAGCCAAGGACGTAGCTTACCGGTGTAGTGAACCACGGTCTGCGATTGGGACACATTCGGGGTCACATGTGGCTGCCCGCATCGAAAGACTCCGATGGCAATTCCAGCCTTACATTAAACGCGCAATATCACATCGCAGCAGACGCAACAAACGTTACATCAAAAGATTGAGTAGGTGGGCTGCAGTTGCATGAAGATTGCCAACCCCATGTTGGGAACGCCTGACCCACACCCTAACTGGTGATGCGACCCATGCGACCCTGTCAAGGATTGGGAGTGCTTCCCAATTGCAGGGATACAGCCTGTACAGCTTGTACGCGAAGGAGTGTGCGGATGATGGTTTGTACACATAAGTACATGCTTGTATCACGAGGAACAGGTTGAAAAAATACTTCAACACCACCACAAGACTGCCCTGGCCTATGCCTGCCCTGGCCTGAACTAGTAAACAGCCCTAGACTTCGCCGTGGCTCTAGGGCTTACTCAACCTCGTGGATGTCCTGGCGCCGGGACGTGCAGGATCCTCCTGTGCAGCCCCAGGAGAGGGACACCGGTGTGTGTCCCTAACCTAGGTGTTACCCTAGGAGTCGCTAGAGCCCTACCCTGTGCATGACTCTCTATCACACCTGTGTAGCGGGCAATCGAATTGTTTGTTTCATGACATGATACAAATGATACTCATGGTGCCTCTGGTGCCACCGCTGCCACTTCCGCAGCAGGCCCTTGTCGCGCACTTCCACCCACTCCTGGCCCACACCGCCTGGGGTAGGCAAGGCGGGGCGGTTCGGCCAGCTGTTGAGCTCGTGTGGGCGGCCCGGCCCGGCTGCAATGCGGTTAGAGCCTGGGTTAGAGCTCGAGCTTGAGCTGGGTTAGAGCTAGAGCTCGAGCTGACGAAAGTGGTGTGACGAAAAGAGAAAGAGATGTGTGTGCCTCGAAGCACACGTTTATCGAAGTAACGCAACACGCATTGGTGACGAGCATCAGTATAGCAAGGTATCGTTGTGCAACGCAGTTTACGATGCCTCACAGCGGCTCGAAATCGCGTCCCAAGGCAGTCGGATTATGGAGCTGCTGGCGGATGCAGGTTAGTGCCACCAGCTACAGCATCAGGATTGAGACACCTAGCAATAGCATTGCTCACCTAAATACACCCTCGAGCCGGCGACACACGAGTGCAAGCATGCAAGCCGACCAAGGTCCCGTGCAGAGCAAGGTCACAATTGAGGCCGAACACTGCTTGCAGGCTTTACCGTTAGACGACGCAAGCTTAAGCAGCGAAGCAGCACCTGTCAAAGCGCAGCAAGTCAACCGGCATAAGTCTTCCGGAGCGCAGTGCCGTGTAGTTGAGCAGCGAAAGAGCGAGTACACACAAGAGTGCAGGGATTGCAATGTCGTGGCTACGGTCCACACACCGGTCCGACAGCAATTGCCCTCCTCCTGCGGCTTAGAGCGTCTGAGCATCCGAGTATCTTGTGCCTACGATAGAGCGGAGCAAGTCTCGCCTGACATCAGCCCGGCTCCCATGATGGTAGGGTTGCAGCTTCTTGTGATGCAAGCAGGTAGAAACCAAGGGTGTCATGTCAGGCAGTGCAACAGTTATGCTCACCTGCAGTGCATTAGCACCACCCATACATGCTGTCATTTTACTGCAGTGTCACTCTCCACGCAGGCCGGCTCCATCCTGACTCCCTCCGCTGCTGCCTCACCCCGCAGCTCCATGGCCCTGGCTGGCTGCCGCCCCAGCAGCCATGGTCTGTCTTCTCTGCTGTCCAGCGTGCCTCAGCTCCCTGCCAGCATGGGCCCTCCTGGTGTGACTGGCTCTGCCAGCAACTGGCGCGGCAGCGGCATGGACTTCACAGAGATCATGAAGCAAGGCCGTGCAGAGCCGTCAGCATGGCAGAACTGGCAAGGCGCCATGAGCCATGCATGCAGGTCGCCTGACAGGCCATCAGCTGCCTTAGCACGCCTGAACAAGCCTCGCCCGGGACCCAAGCTGGGGGCTGCGCTGGCCAGGCAGCTGAGTGGCCTGGCACAACGCCTCAGTCTGGACAGCACAAGGAGGAGCAACCGGCCTGAGCCGCTGACAGAGCAGCACCAGTCTGGCGTAGGCGTGGCTCCGTTGCAGAGCAGCCTGACTGACAGGTGTGTTGGTGAACATGGGTGGCTATGGCGGGGCAGTCGCAAGGGCATGCATGGCACGGAGGCCACCATTTGCCCTGTGTGCCATGTGTAATTTGCCATATGTGCCGCACCGGTCGTGTTGTGTCTGTTTTGATGAGAGCAGCACCTGGCGCAACGTCCTGGCTGCTGCTGGGGTTCACGGCACAAGGCCAGAGTCTGGTAGTGCATGTGCTTGGCTGTGCCCCTGGCTTGCGCATGCCACACCAGCACACCCTGCAACCTCCCAACCTCATGCATGCATGCTTGCATGCACCTAGAGCTGAACCTTGTGGCATGGCCCTGATGGCTGCAGGGGCGCCACCCAGTCCCCCTCCTCTGGCCTCCATGCCTGGGCCCCAGGCAGCCCCCTCTGCCTCTCCCCCCGCTCAGGCCATCCAGACACCCAGCCTCTGCACACCTCCTCGTCCTGGTTCTGCTCTCAGGCTGCAGCCACCGCTGCCACAGACCCTCTCCTCTTTCCCACCATCAGCTGCACAGCAGCAGCAGCAGCAGCAGCAGCAGGACAAGAGATCTACCCAGAGCACCAATCCACAACCCAGTGGAGTAACAGCCAGCCAGCACCATGTCGTGCCATAGAGCCAACGGACCAGTGGTTGGTGCGCCGCCCTTCGGCGCCTGCCTCCGCCTCAGCTGCCGCTGCACGGATGGCTTTCACCGCACCTTCCTCCCCCGTCCTGCTGCCCACTGCTACCAGCCCCAGGGCGCTCAGTAACGCCAGAACACTTCGACACTCCAACACCAGTGAGCTATGGAGGAGTCAAGGCCAGGGCACTGCGCCTGACACGCCGCCATCTGGCTGTGCAGCTGTTAATTCTAGGTTCAGCATGGAGTCCAGCATAAGCAGCTGCCACAGTCAGCGATGCAGCCTTGAGGTATCGAGTCCACGACCTAGCCTGCAGTACGACCAACAGCCCCATGCTGGGCCGAGCAGTCCAGGCATGGAGAGTGGATGGCACGCCAGCGGGAGGGCTGGGGCAACGGTGGGCGGAAGTGGTGCGGTGGAGGGGTGGACGGTGGGGGCGTGGGCGCCTGCTGCCGGGCTGAGCGCTGCGCCTGAGGAGGTGCTTTACCAGACATTGCTGGGTCAGGGTGGAAGCGGCAAGGTGTACAAAGGTGAGTTGGAGGACTGTGACAGTGTGACTTAGCCTCCTCCTGAGGGCGCAGTGATGCGTCCGTATCCTTACGACTGCTGCTGCTCTGTGCTTCACCAGGGTTGTGGCGAGGGGCTCCTGTCGCTGTCAAGGTCGTCAGGCATGACGGGCCAGGCCAGTCGCGCTGCTCCGGCGCGCTGCCAACACCTTGCGGCGTCAGCCCGGTCGCTACACCCACTAAAGTGCGCACAGCGCGCAACGCTAGCTTACCCGGACGCATGTCATCCCTGGGCTGGGCCCAACAGCAGCAACCAGCAGCAGCGAATCAGCTGGGGCGGCCAAAAAGCACGAGCCTGCCTCGATCCATCTACGCCAGCCCAACGCAGCCAGTCTCTCCATCTTGCCATCGAGGCGGGTCCTATGCGGCTGTGACCGTTTTGCCGGCATCGTCGCCCGCACCAGAGGTTACGTTCGCGGCCGTTGATGAGGAGGTTGCATTCGGCTTGTGTTTGCGCCATAGCAACATTGTCGCAACTTACGGAGCCTTTCAAATGCACCGACATCGCGCAGCAGGACGCCCCAGAACATCCTGGGAGGCAGCGCGCAGCCTCAGTGGCACACTGGCGTCGCAGTGAGTAATGCTTCGTCGGCGCATAACGATGACACATCCCTTGGCTGCATGCGGGTTCCACACATGTGTGCATGCGGGTGACTGAAATGGGCACCGTTCAGGTGGTGCCTACAACATTGCTCAACTCCTGAGCCACTGCTCGTGGCTTGCAGGGCCAGCTCGACTCACTCAATCTCCAGTGCCACTCAATCTCCTGGGGACAACCACTTGCCAGATCAAGCCCGCCCATCAATCGCTGCAGACATGGTCTTGGAGACCCACATGCTGATGGTGAGCAGCCCCCTGTGCCCCACACCACCAGTTGCAGGCTCCCCATTGCTACATTCTCGCCTACCGAAAGCACCCTCGCAGCTCCAGCATATCAGCAGGCAATGTCTGTTGCACTGCTGCAATGACAACATGTTCCATGACTCACTACACCGTATGTCCTGCTGCAGGAGCTGTGTGAAGCTGGCTCCCTGCGCTCTGTGCTAGACAGTGGCAAGCTGTCCAGCAGCAGCTGGCATGAGGTAAGACTTGCCCCTGCCCCTGCTGTACACTGGTGCTCCCCAAACAATCTCAGGATCCACCGCAGTTGTCCTGAGACGGCTGGTGCCCACCACCCTGCTGTATTGCCTGATCCCCTAGGCCACCCAGTTTGCGTGACAGTGCCGTGCTCTCCAATCAGCCCAGCCCTTGCAGCTGCCGAGCTGCACCCCACAGCACAGCCTGCCTGCCTTCTGCGTCTGCAGGTGCTGCTGCTGACGTGGGAGGTCAGCTGCGCCATGAAGTACTTGCATGACAACCACGTCGTGCACGGTGAGCGCCCCGCTGCCCATCATGACGTCACCTGTCTGGGGCCATGTGGTGGGGGTGTGAGCTGCTGCTTGGCACCCATTCAGAACCTGACCATTGAAGGCCCTGGCTGGTTACTCTATTGCTAGCCTCACCCCTGTCAAGCTAGAATTCATCCTGTGCAGATGGCAATGGTGACATTGCTTCACCTCCCTATGTTAGCACGCACATTGGGTGACAATGATATTGCCTCACCCCTGCCCTGTCTGTCTGACCCTGCAGGGGACTTGAAAGCAGCAAACATCATGCTCGCACGCAGCAGGGAGCCTGCCAGCATGACTCACCGCTTCACAGCCAAAGTCTGTGACTTTGGGAATGCCAAGTAAGTGTGCTGCCCCACGCTTCGTGCTGCCCTGCCCTGTACCCATTGCCAGATCCCTACAGCCTCACCAGGCAGGCAAGCCAGCCCTCATCATCACCTTCATCGCCACCAACTGACCATTAGTACGAGCACCAGGTGTAGAAGCCAGCCTCTGATGAGCGTGCTGAGCTGTGTGTTTCTGCAGATTGGTGGAGCCGAGTGACACTGAGCAGCAGGGCCAAGCCACCGCAAACCCCACAGCTCAGCAGACGACCAAGCTACTCGCGCAGACGCGAGCTGGCGATGTCGTTTCAGACCAAGACCTTCTGTTGAGCTGTCAGGACCCTGGCTTGGGCGACAAGCTGACAGTCACAAGGTCCTTCCTAGGCAGTCAGGCGAGCATTAGTTCGAGCGGTCAATCAAAGATCGGACAGCTGACGACAGCCTCTCACCTGGCCCCGGAGCTAGTATCAGGAGCAACGGAGTCCTGCTTCGCCACGGATGTCTACGCCTTTGGCGTCACCATGTACGAGATTGCCACCGGGCGGCGGGCGTACGCAAAGATGCGCCAGGCGGACCTGTTGCGGGTAGGTTCGCGAGCCAGCGAAACGCTGCACGTGTCTGCGCTGCAGCTCAGCACCACGCTGATGGTGTGTCACGTTCCTCGCACCCACGCTTACGCGGTGCTCAATTGTCTGATCGCAGTCTAAGCTGGCTCACGAGACGAAGGACATGCTAGAGTTCCCGCCGGGCTGCTGTCCGCAATCTTACATCGACTTGGCGAGCAGCTGTTGGGCAGTACCAAACCAGCGACCCTGCATAGACCAGGTAAGGAGGAGAGGTCTTGAAGTCTTGAGCGCTTTCTGCTTGTGTTCAACGGCAATCCCTGTGCGCCCCCCTCACTGCAAACACTGCAACAGCATGCCCTGCACCCAGTGGGCGGCACAATAAAGTGAGAAGCGGGACGGCCCTCACCCGATACCTGCAGCTCGTGCAGTTGCATGTCCCACCATTCATCACTGGGCTCCAGCTAGCGAACTCTGTGCTGGTTTAACCTTCAAGCACACAGGCCAGGTAGCAGTGTGTGTGTCTTATTCTTACCGTGCGCCGCATGGTCCATGCTGCAGGTGCATGCACAATTGACACTACTGTGCAAGGAAGCCGTCCCTGACTCCCTGGCGGCCCTGCAACAGCAGCAGCAACGTGCCCAGCAGCTGCACCAGCAGCAGGAACAAGCCCAGCTACAGCAACAGCAAGCCCAGCAGCAGCAGCAGCAGCAGGCGCCTGCACCAACCTCTCCTGATAGCTCAGCATGTCATGGGGCTGGGAGCTGGAAGCAGGGCCAAGGGTCATCTATGCCACCCCTCAGCCCCGACATCGTCCAGGGGCAGTTCAGGGGATGGGCGACTGGGCAGGGCATGGCCACAGCAGGTGTACAGGCTAGCGGCTGCCAGCTGGCTCCTGGAGATTTGCTGAAGGCCGAGCACTGCACTCAGCACCTGGTCCTCCATCAGCAACAACAGCAGCCAATGTCAGCCTTCTCCGCAATGTACCATTGTGCAACAAGCGACGCCAGCAGCGTCCAGGACCTGCTGCCGCTGCCCGCCCTACCTGCCTCATCCACTGTGGCGGGTCAGGCAGCAACAGCAGCACCACCCACAGTGAGCCAACAAACTCTAGCTCCAGCTCTGCTGCTAGGGCCTGGGTCGGGAATGCTTCGCGGTGGGAGCTCCATGCATGCCATGCAGCCCATTGCAGAAGAGGGGCACAGCAGTGAGGATGGCAGCAGTAGCAGTAACAACAGCAGGTGCCCAGAAAGCTGCTGTGAAGCAGAGCTTGGCTGGGGCCAGGGGCAGCAGGGTCTGGCAGGGGCTCGGCAGAGGAGCGTGGAGGAGGAAGCGCTGATTCGGTCAGTCGCTGGTCAGCTGGGGGAGGGCTGGGCTGCATCAGCGGTCGACCGCCAGCAGGGTCTCAGCGCGCAGGGCCGTGTGCCAATCACAATCGCCCTATCGCGGTGCTCCGTGGCAGTTGCGTTCCCCGGTCTCAGCATCATTCAGCAAGTTCAGCTGCTGACGGCAACACAATTGATGCCATGCTATGTGCGCGTCTAGCGCACGCACGGCCAGCATGTAGCAGCACAACTTTGTGCATGTGCATGACAACAGATGATTGTGCATGTGCATGTGCACACGGCAACATGTGCATGTGAACACTGCTGTAGTGGCTGCACACAGTAACACTATGTAGCTATGTAGTAGGTGATGTGCTGCGGGGCACATCAGCCGGGTTGAACTTGTTGCGCAGAAGTGGCTGTCCATCTGTCTTGGTTGGCATTAGTAGTAAGCAGCGGCTCATAAGCTGGTGGAGTAGTACTTAGACACCGCACTGAGTGCTTGGTCAGGAGTGTTGTAGGCATTACAGACGAGTGGTTGAGCAAGCTAGATATGTATGCATTGTAAAAGATGTACCCTTGGCAATGCTTTGACTCGGTTGGGAGTGGTGGTAATAACAACACTAGCCATGCATGCTAGGTCTTATGAGCTACGCCCTCGTGCCCATGGTCGCTAACTCTTACCCACGGCGGTTACTAACTTGGCATCATCGCACATTTGCACTCCCGCCAAAACTATGGCAGCGTCACGGTGATAGGGCAGCATTACTGTCGGGGGCGCGCAAGACGTCAAGATGGCAGCGCAGATGGTAGTGAGCTGTAAACGCGCTACTCCGGTTTCACAACTCGAAGTCGTCGCTCCCGCTGCGACGGCCGGCGTCCTCATCGTCACTGCCCGCCATGGCCATCAGGTCAGCGGCTGATGCCTGCAGCGCGGCCAAGCCGGTTAGCTCCTCCAGATATCCCGGCTCCTGCAAGATGCGTGCGACAACACATGTTACGGGAGACCTTCATGACCGTCTCGTCGTCGCTGCGATACCAGCAGTACATAAGGGCGCCCATCGACACGATACTCGATGCGTCCATACCCTGGGCGAAATGTCGGGGAACACGGCAAGGCATGCGGGGTCCCACGGTCGCTGGATGTGGAAAATGTGATGCACCATTCCGGCCCGATGACGATGCAGGGTGGAGGGTGAGGCCTGCGTGCCCCTGTCCCTGGCCCCTCGCACCCCACCTGAATGACTCGGGACAGGAACGCCCAGCCCCCCTGCTGGTACGCATCCACCACACGGTGAGAGCAGGCGGTGCACTGGGAGAAGGCGTGAGCCTCCATGCAGGTCTGGGTGAAGCCAGACAGGCAACCCCGCACCTGCAGGCACCAAGCAGGCCAGTCCCTGAAGCCCCCTTGTACCACACCAGCCCCTCCTGTAGTCCTGTAGGGTCAGGCTGGCCCCCCTTGCATCCCCCTCACCCCCACAGCTACAGCAACCCTGTGACCAAGTGTGACCCTCCCATGTCAGGAGCCCCCACTGGCTCATGGCCCTACCATGTCCTGTCCAACACATCCCCCTCCACACACTACCCCACCCATTGTCACACCCTGAGCCCCCACCATCCTGCGTCAGTCACTCTCCTAACCATCACGCCAGTTGCTGCCAGATCCTGTGCTGCCTCTACCCCACTGCACTTGTGCTCTACAGCCAGACCAGCTGTGCAGGGGTAATGCAAGGCATGGCCGGATTGCCACATGTTCACGACACCCACCATGTGAGGCACAGGTCCCAGGGGCAGCTCTGGCTGTGCTGCTGACCCGGCTGCCTGCCCCCTCTGGCCTGACACCCATGGCTGGGGAGGGGGCGGCGCCCTCAGGCCTTGGGGATGCTGCAGCAGCGCTGCCAGTAGCTCCACAGCCACAGCCCCAGCTATGGAGGCCAAGCCTGCACGTCAGTGGGCGTGGAGGTAGTTGGTTAGCAAGGCTGAAAACCAGGGGCGGGGCGGGGTAGGGGAGTGTGGGGTGGCGCGGGAGTCTGCTACACTGCCCCTAGGCTGTTGGGTGCGACAGCCCCGGTATGGTGCTATATCCTTGGTGTAAGTGGCACCTGGTCGAGCCACCGTGCATTGCTGGTCCAGGGTTCGATCCTTGGTGGAATTTAGGGGCGCCACCACATCTACAGCAGCAGCAGCAGCAGCAGCAGCAGCGGCAGCGTGTGCAGGGGCTGACTCAAGGCTGGGACTGAGGCAAAGCAGCTGAGTGTGCACCAGGTCACATTCACTCAATGTGTGACAGGGAAGGGAGAGAGATGGTAGGGATGGCATGCACCCCCTAGAGTGGGAGGAAGACACGGTGGAGGCTGAAAGTGCTGGGGTGTGAAGGAAGGAAGTGCGAGGGCAAGAGGACCAGAGATAGGGGGAGAGAGGGGATGAGGGGCAGGGGAGGGAGGCATTGCTGGGTGGTAGAGGGCAGGAGGGTGGGGGTGGGGGTGGGGCCACGGCAGACAATGACCTGAGTGACCAAGCCACTCACCGTTGCAAAAATAGCAGCCCAGCCGCGGCTGTTTAGGGCCCCCCATGGGGGCGGCTACTGAGGTTGGGTGGGGAGCATCATGCTCATGAGGTCCGCTAGCAGCCGCACTGCTTGCTGCTGATGATGATGATGCTGCCACTGGCTCTGTTTCCTGCTGTGCTTCCTCCGTGGCTGCTCCTTTGTTCAGGCTGGCTGTGGGGGTGGGGAGGGGGGCAGAGGGGCAGGGCTCAGGGTCAGGCGGCCCGCCGTGGCGCATCACCTGGGGGCAGCACAGCACTTGGGGCTGGCAGGAAGCCTGGTCATGATCACTCAGCTGGGCCTTACCTGCCCCTGCCCCTGATCCTCCTAGCTCACTGCTGCAACCCCTCATCCACACTGCAGGCAGGGCATCAACATGACCAGACCAGCCTAACTGCAGCCCTGGGTGCTGACTAGGTGTGGGCTCATGGCAAAGGCAGGCAGGTAGGCGCGGTTGGGCTTAGGATGGTGGTGGCCGCCTGAGTGGCTGGCTGATCAGGGGAGCTGCCAGGCAGGCAGCCAGGTGGGTCAGCCAGGTCAGGTAGGGCAGGGCCACAAGGAGCAGTCCAGGAGGGCGGTGGGCATGCTGCCCACCCTCCAGCCTCCAGCCTCCAGCTGGGATGATGCTGGAGGTTCAGGTCATGCTTGGGGTGGGAGTAGGCCAGGGGAGTGTGTTGTGGGTGTGAGGGATGCGGGGAGGGAGGTAAGTGATGAGCACACCAGGAATGTGTCGAAGCCGACCGCTGAAGTGATGGCCAGCTTGCCGTGTGCAGCAGCCAGGAGGGTAGGCAGCCAGCGGCTCTCCCGCGTGTCTGTCAGCAGGAACACCACGTCAGCAGCCTGGACCAGCCGGTCCAGCTCCTCGGCATCCTGGCAGCAGCAGGGTGGGTGGGGCCAGCAGGGGGGTGGTGGGCAGGAGGGGGAGAGACATGCAGCAGCAGCAGCAGCAGCTGCAGCAGATCCAGGAGCAGCAGCAGCAGCAGCAGTAGCAGCAGCAGCAGCAGCAGCAGCAGCAGCAGCAGCAGCAGCAGCAGCAGCAGCAGCAGCAGCAGCAGCAGCAGCAGCAGCAGTCACCCTGACAGGCAAGACTATGTAATGATGCAGTGATGCCCTATCTGTACCCCTGGTTGTGATGGCTTTGGGTGTGTTCACATCCAGAGTTTGTGAACAACGCAGGGCGCCCAGGACGTCCAGTGTCTGGGCGCACGTGCCAGTGCATGCTAGTGCATGGGTGCAATCCGTATTTTTTATGACTACCTTTAATATGCAAGATGCCAGATCTGAGTTGCCAGACCTCAGATTCTCCATGGAAGACCCATCATGCAAGACCAGTTATGCAAAACTTGACATGCCAGACTTTCCAAGGGCTTGTAGTGAAGGGTGCAAAAGACATGTGTAGTTGAAACACACACCCTAAGCAAGCACAGCCGGCACCATAGCCCCCACAGCTGTAAAGCAGGCGGCCTGGGCACACTGGGCAGCAGGCCACCGCCCAGGCAGTCCAGCAGGCAGGCGCTGGCAGCCTGCCCAGCAGTGGTCTGGCACCTGCTGCATGGCCTGCTCTGCCGCTGGGGAGCTGGCTGGGTGGCCGGGCATGGGGATGGCCAGGCAGTGGGCTGAAGCCTGCACTGCCGGAAAGATGCCCCGCAGCGCCTCTGCTGCCGCCTGCAGCCAGGGGGGAGCATGCAGCGAGAGAGACCCCAAACGTTAGGGCGAGCACTCCACCCTACACAAACAGCAGTGAAGGGTTGGGGTTAGGGTCAGATTATCTTCAACAGGGTGGGCAGCAGAGGGGTGGGCAGCACAGCTCCCAATCGCCCCGCGTCACCACCAGCACCAGCACCACCTCCAGCACCACGCAGGTGGAGGAGCAGTTGCAGCATGGGCACGAGCAATCAACCCACAACATGTCCACCACCACCGTGCAGGTGCAGGTGCTGCAGCAGGAGCAGTTGGAGCAGGTGCAGAGGAATTGCAGCTGCTGCTGACACAACTGCCGCTGCTGCTGCCACTGCTGCTGCCACTAAGGAGCCAGGGCTGCTGGTGTTGGATGCGCTGCCCTGCCCAGGCCACCTCCACCTGGGCCTTGGGTTTGCCCCCCTCCAGGCAGTCCTGGAAGCTGAACAGGGACTGGCGCACGGGGTTTGAGTAGGCCACCCGGCCGCTGTCCAGCAGGCTGATGCTGCGCACGCCCCAGGCTAGCAAGGTGCGGGCGACAGCACAGCCCAGCGTGCCTGCGCCTGCAGCCACAACCACCAGCAGCAGGCAGGCAGGCAGGCTGGCAGGCTGGCAGGCAAACACCCTGGCAGCCGGGCAGGTGGGTGGGTGGGCGGGTGGATGGGCAGGTGGGTGGGCAGGTGGGTGGGCAGGTGGGTTGGCAGGTGGGTGGGCAGGTGGGCAGGAGGGCAGGGGTGGAGCAGCCCTTACTTGGCCCGCCAAGGAGCTGCAAAGCAACCCCCCTGTCAGGGTCAACTGGTGCGGGCCACGCCCTGTCCATCCCCTCTCAGCCTGCAGTGTGCTATGCATCTACAGCACTGACCCACCTACCCAGCAGGAGGCACTTGGTGGTGTTGAGGGCGCAGAGGTCCAGGGCTGGGGCCGCACGCCACTTCATGAGACGCAGGTTCAAATCCACCGCCTGCTCTGCTAGCTGGTGTGGGGCCATCAGGGGGCCCAGGTCGACCTGCCTGCACCAGGCAGCTGGACAGGTGGTGGACGGCTGGCCAGGGCAGGCAGGTGGCAGGGCAGCTGGTGAAGGCACGTCTTTCGGCAGGGCGTCAGACAGGCAAGAAGGGAGAGCAGCTGGTCAGGCAGGCAAGTGGCAGGGCAGTTGGTCAGGCAGGCAGGCCACAGCTCACCTGGCTGCGAGCTTGCCCTGAGCATTAGCCTGCCAGCCCACCACCTCTGGCACCATAGGACCAGCTGTACCTCCTCCTCCTCCTCCTCCTCCTCCTCCTCCTCCTCCTCCCCCTACTTCCCCACCTGCTGCTGTTGCCTTGCTTACTGCTTCGACCCCTGCCCCTGCCCCTGGCAACCCTGCCGGCAGCGGGGCTCCACACCAGCCAGGGGGTATGGCTGGGAGCTGCACCTCCAGCAGCAGGCTGCGCCCAGGGTCCGCCACCCCTCGCTGGTCCCTCACACACACCACCTGCACACCAGCCCTGGGTGCTCTGACAGCAGCAGCAGCGGCAACATCACCACCACCACCACCACCATCACCAGTAGCAGCAGCAGCAGCGGCAACATCACCACCACCACCACCCACCAGCAGCAGCAGCAGCAGCAGCAGCACTAGCAGCAGCAAGGGCACAGGCAGCAGCACCATCACCACTGGGCATCTCAACAGGGCCGCTAGGGCAGCACTAGGGGAGGAGATGGGCCCAATAGCCACCAGCTGCACGTCACACCAGTTCAGGCCAGACCGCTACCACACACAGCAACAGCAGCAGGCATGCAGCAGGCACACGGGGCGGCAGCCAGTTCCCTCGCCCCACCACTTTGCACCCCCCTACCCACCCACCCTCACCCTCCCTCCCCTCCAGCCCTCCTCGCCCTGCCCCAGCCATCCCCAGGACCCTGACCTGCAGCTGCTGCACCCCCCACCGCACCGCCGCCATCAGCAGCAGGTTGCGCAGCGGCCAGCCGGGGTTCCCCTCCAGGGCACTTGGGTCAGCCAGGGCAAGGGCCAGCCACCCCTGATGCTGCTGACGCCCCGCCACCCCCCCCTCCCCTCTACCACCTGCCACCTCCTCCCCCTTGCCTCTCAGACCTGATTGTCTGGCTGCTGCTGCCGCCACCCCCTCCTCCCCTGTGGGGTGGTGTGAGGTCCACTGGGCGCCCTTGGCGTGGGTACAGTCAGCATGGCCTGCTGCCGACCCCGCCCCCCTCACCCACTGCTGAGCTGCTGCCCAAGAGGACAAGGGCAGGGTCCACACCTCCCACTTAGCCTCCCCCCCTTGCTCCCTGGCTTGGCCTGCTGCCCCCCCATCCACTGCACCCTGCCCTGCACTGCCACTGCCCCCCTGATGCTGCCCTTGTTCCCCCTCCCGCCCCTGCCCCTCCTGCCCCTGCCGGGGCATAGCGAGGACAAGCCAGGCAGGGGCAGGGCCCAGGCCCAAGCTGCTTGACGGGAGGCTGCTGCCGCTGTCTGCTTGCAGGGGGGAGTCTGGGTGAAGCAGCCAGGAGGGCGGGGCAGGGGCCTTGCCAGAGCGCCACTGGTCGCTTGCCCTGCACACCTGCATGCGGGCATGTTGCCATGGCTAAAGGGGGGAAGCCGATGGGGGCCGGGGGTGGGTCCAGAGCATCAGGGTTAGGGGTGGGTAGGTGATTGGTGAGGGCAGGGGCGGTAAGGGGACAGGGAGTAAGGAGGAGGGGGAGGGAGGGGGGGGTAAAGGGAGGGGTGGGGGGCAGGGAGCTCCTGCTAGGGGGTGGAAAGGGGGTGGAGTACCAGAATACCAGAATACCTGTGTGGCCAGCCCTTGTCCGAGTGCATCCTTCAGGCTCGCACTGCTGGTGACTGTGAAGGGCGCGGGGGGCTTCAGGGCTGGGAATGCAAACCTAGCAAGCACAGGATGAAGCGCAAGACTGGGGCAAGCTGGCCCAGGTAGTGGAAGCTGCGACAGTGATGCTGATGTTAGCATACGCTGTAGGAGGAGAAAGGAGAGGGGGAGAGGAGCTCTGGGCTACCCACCACCAGCCCCCCTCACCCCCTGACCCTCACCCCCATACCCAAGCCCGTCCTGCCCCGCCCAGCACCACTCTGGCAGCAAGACCCCTATTCTAGCCCAGCCCCACCTGCCCAGGCTCCTCTGCCCAGCCCCACGCCCAGGCCCCTCTGCCCTTCCCGCCGCCCTGGCCCACCTGCCCAGCCCCACCGCCATCACCGCCCCCTGGCCCCTAGCAGCATGGCCCCTGGATCACTGCGGCCTACACGCCCCTGACTCACGTTGTGGCTCTCCTACCCCCTGACGCCTGCCATTGCCTTGACCCCTCTCCCCCTCACCCTGCCCCTACTCCCTCCCCTCTCCCCCTCACCCTGCCCCTACTCCCTCCCCTCTCCCGCCTCATGACATGCCATGACATGACGCTGGCTGGCATGTGTCTGCTGTGCCCACCAATACGTGAAGTGGTAGCGCTTGAGGTCGGCGTGCGTGAGCAGCAGGAAGCGAGCCAGGCGTCCAGGCTCAGCCACCGCTGCGCCGCTCAAGATGTCAGCCCACACGGCTGCGCCTGCCTGCACATTGCCCACCAGCCTGCGGTGGCCTGCCTGGCCCTGGGCTGTGAGTCAGAGGTGTGGGGGGCGCAGCTGTGCTCAGGCCATGGCCACTCCTTGGCAGGCTGCTGGGGGCAACCCCCTCACTGAGCCAGGCTTGGTGCTTTGTAAGCTATGGTCAGCAGTGGGTGGGTGGGAGGGTGGGTGGGTGGGTGGGTGGGTGGGTGGGTGGGTGGGTGGGTGGGTGGGTGGGTGGGTGGGTGGGTGGGTGGGTGGGTGGGTGGGAGGGTGGGTGGGTGGGTGGGTGGGAGGGTGGGTGGGTGGGTGGGTGGGAGGGTGGGTGGGTGGGAGGGTGGGTGGGTGGGTGGGAGGGTGGGTGGGTGGGAGGGTGGGTGGGTGGGTGGGTGGGAGGGTGGGTGGGTGGGTGGGTGGGAGGGTGGGTGGGTGGGAGGGTGGGTGGGTGGGTGGGAGGGTGGGTGGGTGGGTGGGTGGGTGGGTGGGTGGGTGGGTGGGTGGGTGGGTGGGTGGGTGGGTGGGTGGGTGGGTGGGTGGGAGGGTGGGTGGGTGGGTGGGTGGGAGGGTGGGTGGGTGGGTGGGTGGGAGGGTGGGTGGGTGGGAGGGTGGGTGGGTGGGTGGGAGGGTGGGTGGGTGGGAGGGTGGGTGGGTGGGTGGGTGGGAGGGTGGGTGGGTGGGTGGGTGGGAGGGTGGGTGGGTGGGAGGGTGGGTGGGTGGGTGGGAGGGTGGGTGGGTGGGTGGGTGGGTGGGTGGGTGGGAGGGTGGGTGGGTGGGAGGGTGGGTGGGTGGGTGGGAGGGTGGGTGGGTGGGTGGGAGGGTGGGTGGGTGGGTGGGTGGGTGGGAGGGTGGGTGGGTGGGTGGGAGGGTGGGTGGGTGGGTGGGTGGGTGGGTGGGTGGGTGGGTGGGTGGGTGGGAGGGTGGGTGGGTGGGTGGGAGGGTGGGTGCGTGGGTGGGTGGGAGGGTGGGTGGGTGGGTGGGAGGGTGGGTGGGTGGGTGGGTGGGAGGGTGGGTGGGTGGGTGGGTGGGAGGGTGGGTGGGTGGGTGGGAGGGTGGGTGGGTGGGTGGGTGGGAGGGTGGGTGGGTGGGAGGGTGGGTGGGTGGGTGGGTGGGTGGGTGGGTGGGTGGGTGGGTGGGTGGGAGGGTGGGTGGGTGGGTGGGAGGGTGGGTGGGTGGGTGGGTGGGAGGGTGGGTGGGTGGGTGGGAGGGTGGGTGGGTGGGTGGGTGGGAGGGTGGGTGGGTGGGTGGGTGGGAGGGTGGGTGGGTGGGAGGGTGGGTGGGTGGGTGGGTGGGTGGGAGGGTGGGTGGGTGGGTGGGGGGGTGGGTGGGTGGGTGGGTGGGTGGGTGGGTGGGTGGGTGGGTGGGTGGGAGGGTGGGTGGGTGGGTGGGTGGGAGGGTGGGTGGGTGGGTGGGGGGTGGGTGGGTGGGTGGGTGGGTGGGTGGGAGGGTGGGTGGGTGGGTGGGTGGGTGGGTGGGTGGGTGGGTGGGTGGGTGGGAGGGTGGGTGGGTGGGGGGTGGGTGGGTGGGTGGGTGGGTGGGGGGTGGGTGGGTGGGTGGGAGGGTGGGTGGGTGGGTGGGTGGGTGGGTGGGTGGGTGGGTGGGTGGGTGGGAGGGTGGGTGGGTGGGTGGGAGGGTGGGTGGGTGGGTGGGTGGGAGGGTGGGTGGGTGGGTGGGAGGGTGGGTGGGTGGGTGGGTGGGAGGGTGGGTGGGTGGGTGGGTGGGAGGGTGGGTGGGTGGGTGGGAGGGTGGGTGGGTGGGTGGGTGGGTGGGAGGGTGGGTGGGTGGGTGGGAGGGTGGGTGGGTGGGTGGGTGGGTGGGTGGGTGGGTGGGTGGGTGGGAGGGTGGGTGGGTGGGTGGGAGGGTGGGTGGGTGGGTGGGTGGGTGGGTGGGTGGGTGGGTGGGTGGGTGGGAGGGTGGGTGGGTGGGTGGGTGGGTGGGTGGGTGGGTGGGTGGGTGGGTGGGTGGGTGGGTGGGTGGGTGGGTGGGTGGGTGGGTGGGTGGGTGGGTGGGTGGGTGGGTGGGTGGGTGGGTGGGTGGGTGGGTGGGTGGGTGGGTGGGTGGGTGGGTGGTACAGGTACAGGGGCTGTACAGTTGGAACAGGAGCTGGCCGGGCAGCAACTGGTCAACCACGTTTCTCATCTATTCGCGCTGGCCGCCAAGCCACAGTTTGAAAGCACAGCCAGCGTCAGCAAGAGTCACGCGATCCACAGGGTCTGGGCCCAGTGGGTAAGGAGGTCGCCACCCACGGGATGCCTGCCTGCCTGCCACCCAGGCTGTTCTGCTCCCTGCCTTGCCCCTGCCTTGCCCCTGCCTTGCCCCTGCCCTGCACCTGCCCTACACCTGATGCAGCAGCTGCGCCAAGTCCAGCGCACGGAAGCCCTCTGGGGTGTTGGTGTTCAGCAGCGTGCCAGGCACCAGCACTGCGTCGGTGGCGGGTGAGGGGGCTGCAGGAGCCTCTGCTGGGTCAGGTGGAGCTGCTGGGAAGCTGGCTGTGTCCACGAGCAGCTGGCCGGGAAGGTGGGTGTAGCGGGAGCAGCTGAGGCGGGCTGCGGGGGCGGCAGGGAGGAGAGGGTTGGGGGGCGGGAGGGGAGGAGAGAGCAGTGGCAGGGCAGGGGCAGGGGCAAGGCAGGGTAGGGTAGGGTAGGATGGGGTAGGATGGGCAGGATGGGGCAGGACAAGCTATGCCCCCCTGGCTGAGCACTACTGCTGGGCCTTGGCTCTGACCCGCCACCTGTCAATGGCACTGGATCCTCGCTGAGCTTGTACGCCGTGAGTTTGCGCTCCGCGAGTTCAGCCCAGAAAGACACGTCCACACAGCTCTGCACAGCGCACAACAGAGCTTATGCACAGTGTGGAGGTGGGTGCGTGATGTTAGTGGTCGGTTCACCTCAAGTTGCGAGAAACGAAGCATTGCGACTTAAGCGCGTCCCTGTTCGTAGCTCGAAGCAATTCGGCTGGCATCAATGGGCACCGTAGAGGCAACCCTGCGAGTACATGCTCCGATGGAAACGCGAAGTTTTTGAACAGGCCGGTCTAGTGGGTTGGCAGCGTCATGGTCCTGTGAAGACCCACGCAGTTCGATGCACTTCAACTGCACTTCAATGCAGTTCGATGCACTCCAACATGCATCGCGCCTACTGAAGGCCGAGTGTTTTTCCTCGAGAGTGCTCGCTTAGCCCCAGCACAGCGTGCTATACGTCGTCTCGCATCTGTCGACGGCGTTTGAAATGAACCATCGGGTGGCAGTTATCGCCCTTGACGAGAAGAGCAGTAGGCCTATCACAGTCATGTCGGTGGTGCTGGCTGATCCCCGCACGGGTGTGTCGCGCTGGACAGCCTGCCTCCTCCTTCACTGGCCAACATCTCCTCCTGCTACACTAATGCAGGGACTGGCCAGGGCTACATGCTTCTCAATGGCAGATTGCTGGAATGCCAGCATTTCAAGCAAATGTTTAGTGCCTGGTTAGTAGGCTCTCAACTGCTGCCAGGTATACTCAACTGCCCAATGAACTCGCGCAGCAGTTCTGCTACGCAATCCCAATGTGATCACATGATGCGACTGAGTCCAGTGCCAGCCGCAATGGGGCAACTTGGTGGGCTAGGGCAATTAGGCTGCTCATGCAAGACACGAGGCTACTGGACGCCTGCTCTTACCATATCCTTCATGTCAAGGCCTTGCTTTGCACAGAGGGCACACGACTCACACTGCTCTTGGCGCTGCTGCCCACACTCTCTATTGCACTGCTGCCAACACTTGCTGGCTGCAGATGGCGGCCTGCACACCTGCACCCCCATGGACCCGCTGTTCGTGCTCCTCCCAGTGCTGGATACCGCACGCAAGCAGGTGCCTGTTGAGGCAACCAGGCGCATGTTGAGGCGAGCAGGTGTCTGTTTAGGCAGGGTTACAGAGGGTTACAGATCTACACAGACTGACAGATCTACACAGCACCTTGGCTCTCAACCTTGAGCCTTCATTGCAGTCGAACACAGTAATTGTGAACCACTACAAAACAGTGTTTTTGTCTGTGTGGAGTTCCCATCGCATGGCATGCACATGGCCTATACATGGCATACACATGGTCACGGTCGCCTACCACCTACAGCATTGCCTGACCCGTTAGGGCTACACCGTAGAGTTGGCATGACAAAACATGCACTAAGCGTAAGCTGATGACAGCTTCAAGTGGGGGGGGGGGGGGGGCACACACTACTGTGCCACAGCAGGCTGCTGCTGCTGGGCCTTGGGTGGCTTGTCTCGCAGCCGCTTGTACCCCAAGCCAGGGTACTCCTTGCCCTTGGCTGGCAGTTTCCCCTGCTCTGGCCACCAGCACAGCTCCAGCGGGCGCCACCTGCTCTCCCCAATGCACTGCATGTTCAATGCTGCGTTGCAGTCCCTGTCCAGCCACCTGCCTGGCTGTGGGGCTGGCTTGGCCTTGGCAGCCTTGCCCTGCTCAGCCTTGGTGCGCTTGCTGCGCATGGCTGGCTGGGGAGTGCTGGGCCCTGGCTCTGAGGCTGCTGCCTATGAGGCTTCCTGGCTGCTGCGTGGGGCCTGTGGGGGCTTGCGGGGGGCCACTATCGGGCACCACATCATGCCCCGCACTGCCTGGTCACGCTGCTGGCTCCAGGCTGGGCGCACTAGGCGCTGTTCCACCTGCCCTTCTGGTGGCTTCCAGTCTGCAGGCCTGGTGGCCCTGCGCTTGCTCAGCCGCCTCTCACATGGCTGCTGGCCATTCACCGCTGAGCTGACCCGGCTGGTGCGGTGCTCATCCACAAGCACCACCATGCCCCGCCGCTGGTCTGTCCCCCTGGGCCTGCACACCACCTTGCAGCAAGCACGCAGCACCGCATCCGCACCCCAGCCACCCCGGGTGCCAATGCCAGCTGCTCCAAAGAACACAACCAGCTGCTTGGCACGCCCATGGCGCTTCATGGACACCTCAGCCATGTCCTCCTCCAACTGCAACCATGCACACAAGGCACACATGGTGGATGACATGGTGGCACCAGGTTGGGCATGGCACAGCCAACCCACCACCTCCCACTCCCTTAACCTTCCTCTCTCCTACCCACCCTTGCCTTCTTGAAGAACTGCTCCAGTGTCCGGTCCTGAGCTCCGTGCAGCCTCAGCCGCTGCTCTGCCCACTTGGGGTCCAGGTACACCTCCCACACCGCATCCCAGGTGGCCAGGGTGACAGTGATGTGCTCGAGATTGGCCTCCAGGGAGGTGCCGGCTGAGGTTGCTGCTGCCAGGTGCTGGAGGTGGGGCTTGATGGGTGCGAGCCACCGCTCAGTGTCACGGCGGGCATTGTTCAGGCCACTGCCATGCTTGACCTGGCCCTTGGTCAGCTTCCACCGGCGCAGCTGGTCTGACAGCAGCTGGCCTGTCGTCAGATCCCACACCCCTGAGGCTGCACTGACTGCCTGGGTGACGCCGGGGTCAATGCCTACCCCAATCTGAGTGGCTGGGTTGAACACCAACTGCCGTGTTTCAGCTAGGCTCTTGCCAATGCGGGGCAGTCCCAACTCATGGGCCGCTACTGCTGCTGCACCTGGGGCTGCCATTGGGCTGCTGTTGCAGCTGGAGGGGCCTGCTGCTGAGGGTGGAGCAGGAGGGGTTGGGAGGGGGCGGGTGTAGTGCACACATACACTGACACCATCAGTCTCCACCGTCCTCTCGAACTCAAAGCCTTGGTTGGCCAGCTTGCCTGTGCTGAACCACCTGTGCCAATGGTTGCTACGGGCTGGCTCTGCGGTGAACACCTTTTCTGTCTCCCTTGTGAGCCCCAGCTGCTGGCACACCCCATGCAACACCCTGCTGTCCACCTTGATGAAGTGCACCCCCACCCTGGCCAAGGGGGTGAGGATGAAGGGGGGTGGGCAGGTCAGGACCCGGGGTTCAACCCTACGCCCGCCACGCTTTGGCTGCCCTGGCACGGGTGGGGTGGGGGGCTGCTGCCACTGCTCCAGGCACCTGCACACATGCACCGCATGGCGCATGCGGCAGGGGGGGGGCATGGTGTCCTGCAAGGAGTCGCCCTCCTCCAGGGCCAGCAGTCTCCGCTGCTTGGCCGCCTCCTCTATCAGGTCGTTGACATGCCCCTTGTCCAGGGTGGCTGCCTGCAGCTCAGGGCTGTCGGTGTTGAGGCTGTACCCGCATGCCAGCTTGATGAAGAGCTGAGCCTCCTCCCCGCTCCAGCCTAGCCGGGCCCTGGCTGCCTTGGCGTAGAGCTTGACATAGCGCTCTGCATGTGCATGCAGGTCAGGTCAGGTCAGGTCTAGATCATGGTCAGGTCATGTGGTCAGGTCATGGTCACGTCATGTGGTCAGGTCACGGTCAGGTCATGGTCAGGTCATGGTCACGTCAGGGTCAGGGTAGGGGTCAGAGTCAGGTATGCACCACCACCACTTGCCTGGGTTGGAGTAGTGTTGCTGCATGGCGACTGCTAGCTGCATGGAGTGGTGGCTGATGGTGTTGTGGTCCCCAGTCAGCTGCGTGCTGCCCAGCTGCTGCAGCTTGGCTAGTAGCTCCTGGTTGCTGGGGTCGTCAAAGGCAGGCTTGACGATGAAGTGCTTGTACTGTTTAGCACGGCCAAGCCGCCGCTGCAGTTGGTTGTAGGGGGTGAGGAAATTGGAGTTGGCAAAGTACATGCAGAACTCCTGCAGCTGCTGCAGTATGACTGGATCTTCGCTGTCAAGGGGCATAGGTGGACCAGTGGGTGCTGCCGGTTGAGGGTGGCAGGCAGCAAGGCGGGCACTGGGTGGCCGCAACGTGGGTGGTGCTGGGGCAGGCTCAGGCTCAGGCTCAGGCTCAGCCTCAGCCTCAGGATCTCAGTCCATGTCCATTGCTGCTGGCTGAGCAGGGACACGCAGGGGGAGTTGGGGTAAGGGGCAGCATCCAGTGCACGGGGAGGCTGCACGGCTGGAGGTGTAGGGGCGCTGCGGAACCCTGGGGAGGGGTAACCCACCAGGCATGTCAGCAATATGCGCAACACATACAAAGACGCGATGACTCGGAGCTGGCTGTGCACCCCAGCCCTTAGCTGGAAATGTGCCATCAGCTTGCGCTTCGTCTTCTTGCACCCGCGCAGCACGGCGCCACCCGGGACTTTGATGACCTGCAGCCAATCACAATCAACATTTTGACAGGCCGGCACACAATGCGGGGACATAAATAGTGCGGGGACACAAACAGTGCGGGGACATACAAGGCGGTATGCGCCCCCGTGCGTACCTGTCGTCGCTGGGTTTTCCATTCAGCCCTTCGCCCCTCGCGTTGTTTGCCTGGAGGGGTGCTAAGACCTGCGTTGTCATGAACAGAAGCGATGTGAGCAGCTCGGAGCTCACCGGACTGCACAGCTGCAGCGGACCACACTGCGACTACGACGAACCTTGTTTTCGCGGGCTTTCAGTCGGAAGCGGCTCTTGCTCCGCGGCACTGGGCCGCTTCCTCGGAGGCATTGCGCCACTAGGCTCATATCTACTAACACCTGCTGATACCTACTTGTAGCCAGGAGGCGATGTCACTCACTCTCGCACTTCCAAAGGGCACCTCCAAGGGGCACCCTCCAAGGGGCACAAGCCAAGGACAAGCTGGCCCAGCGTAACCAGCACCCTCAAATGCCCTAACCCTCGAATGCAGCCCCTGACAGATCTACACAGCACCTCCCTCACCAGCCCGCAAAGGCAGTATCAGCTAGGGGCTGTGTGTTCTAAAGTCTGGACTTGTTGCCCGAGCACTTCCTTATTCTCTGCCCCCACCCCCTTCTGATGGTGTGGCAATAGACGTTGGCATGAACCCCATGTTCAAGGTACAGCTGCACCAGTGCTTAGAGCACACCAATAGGCTACAGGCTGCCGGGCAGAGCCTTGGGTGCTTGGCATCATCAGCGTAGAAGTGCAGCCGGCATGCTACAGCAGCAGATTGCTAGTCCAGCCCATGCAGCTCATCAGCTTGCAATGTGTGCGTGCACAGATACATTGGGTGCCAGTGGGCATCCCCTGACCGCTGGAGGTTGAGGGCTGATTTGCAGTCCCTGTCCACCCATCTGCCAAGGTCACCAGGGGTGTGGTGCCCCTGGGGCGCTCAGCCTGCCCCTATCCTGCTGCCATGTGCCTGTCTCCCCACACCACCAACACTCCCTACACAGCACCACGACACTTCCGCACAAACAGGCAGGATGTAAACTGTATGCTTCAGCAACACTGATCAGTGCACGCGGCGTGATGATGATGGTGATGGTCAGGCCCCGATACAAGCCCTGCCCCTGCCCCTGCTCCTGACATTGCCCTAACCCTGCTGTGCCCCTGGTGTGCCTGCCACACACCCGCAGAGCAATGACTCACCCGGCGTGTTCTCCGCCTTGGATCAGATCATTGAGGAGGGGGCGGTGCAGTGGCCAGCCCTGCCACTGCTGCTGCAACAGGGGGTGGTGGGACCCTGTGACTTGGTGAGGCCAGGGCTGGTGGTCAGGTGCCAGGTGTTCTCGTCAGACACCTTGCCTGGGCTTGGGTGCTACTGCTGTCAGTGCCACTGCTGCTGCTCTCATCTCTTCCTGCATGGACCACATCAAGCATCTCTGGCTGCATCAACTACGTTGAGCATTGGCCGTGCTGGGTTGGAACGGCCCACCAACTGCACCTGGGTCCTCAAGGATTTGAACCCTGAACCCCTGGATAGACTCGCAAGGACTGCCGTTACGCCTCCTTTGCCTGCTTACAGGAATGCGTGTGTGATGTCAAACGGTCAGGCGGGGAGGACTACTACAGGCTGAATGACAATCGGGTGAGCAGCTGGTTCAAGGGGTTGCGGGGTTGCGGGCAGTGCAGCAATTGGGCCAGGCAAGGAGCAGAGGCAAAGCTTGGCGGCAGGCAATGTGGAATGCTGGAGACACAGGGTGCTGTCTGACTGCCCGACTGCCTGACAATCTCATTGCTCGCTCGCCTGTTGTGGGCGGTGCAGGTGCTGGCCTGGCTGGTCTGCAAAGCTGGACAAGCGCAGCATGCACTGTCAGCTCAGCTGGCAGGCATGAGCCCGCTGGACCAGCACACCTATTGCTGTGACTTCCTTGCGGAGTACTTAGCGCCCAAATGGTCAGTCACAAAGGCTTGCCCCGACCCGACCCGACCCGACCCGACCCAAGCCGACAATATAAATAGCAACCCAGCTTGAGCCTGCTTGCCCTAGTGGTGCCTGGCGGAGAAAGTCCCTCTAGACTGCTGATCAACCTCAGCCGGTCTAAAGGGTCGCCCACCTGACTGCTGCTGCTGCTGCTGCTGGCACAGGCCCCTGCTACCATCAAACCAGTCACTTGCTGCATGCAGGGCTGTCATGCTCAGAAAACATTTCAACGTGCCAGAGGACAACCCAAGCCAAGGTTAGGCAGCACGTCCAGCAACCCTGCCCTACCCTGCCTTGCGCTTCCATAGCCTGTGCCCTGCAGAGTGCCCACCTGCACAAAGAGCCTGGGGCATCCTGCACTAGCACAGCGTAAAGCCAAACAGATGCGCACTGCAGTGTTTGGCCCCTGTTGCTGCCACATCACCTCCAAAGAGAGATGCAGAGAGCTGCTCTGGAGTCCGGTGTTGTGCTACGAGGGTCTGGGCTGTGAGGGCCCCAGCACAGTTATCCCCTACAACTAGGGGCTGTGTTTGGATGGAAGCTAGCTCTGTTGTCCGGGCCAGTTCCTAATTCCCTGCCCACCACCCCCTTGTGATAGTGCGGCAATAGATGTTGGCATGAACCCCATGCTCAAGGTACAGCCTGGACAACTACACTAGGCTGCAGGCCGCTGGGCAGGGCCTTGGGTGCTCGGTCTCACAGCCTCTTGAAGCTCAGGCCAGGGTACTCCTTGCCTAGGGCCAGTGCCCTTCCTCGGCCTGGCCACCAGTGCAGCTTCACTGGACGCCATTGGACCTCCCTTGACAGTCCCTGATTACCCATCTGCCAAGGTCTCCAGGGGTGTACTGGTTCACCCAGGTGCACCACATGAGGCCCCGCACTAGCACCTCAAACCGCTTGCCCCAGGCTGACTGCAACAAGCATCAAACCGACCTTCTTAGGGCTTCGAGCCTGCAGGCCTGGTAGGCTTGCTGCGGTTCAACCGCCTCTCGCAGGGCTGGCAGCTGCTCACAGCTGAGGTAACACGGCTGGTGCGGTGCTCACCCGCTTCCACCACCTTGTCTGGCAGTCAGTCTGTCTGTCGGCTGTGCCGATATGCTTCATGGGTCATGCACCGTGCAGGTGGTCGCCCGGCTGACAGCAGCCATGGGGAGCAGTCGGCTACCAAGCGCTTGAAGCTGGATCCCAAGGAGGCGGCCAGAGAGATGGCGCGCAAGCGTGCCCAACAGGCGCGCCTAGAGGATGCTGCCAAGCAGGCATCAGGCACCAAGAAGCTCACGGCCTTCTTCACACCTAAGGCCAAGGTCAAGGAGTGACTTGGAGTGAGGCTGCCCCCATGACGTCAGAGCCCTGCTCATGACCGGGGTGACACCCTGTGAGCTGAGGGACAGCGTGTACATTCTAGCTCGGATTGCGAATGGCTGACGGCAGCGCAGCAAGTGCACCAAGGCTGAGCAGGCAGCTGAGCCTACCCAGCCCACCAAGGCTGCCAAGGCCAAGCCAGCCCCACAGCCTGGCAGGTCTCTGGACAGGGACTGCAATGCAGCATTGAACATGCAGCGCATTGGGGAGAGCAGGTGGCGCCCGCTGGAGCTGTGCTACTGGCTAGAGCAGGGGAAGCTGCCAACCAAGGGCAAGGAGTACCCTGGCCTGGGCTACAAGCGGGTGCGAGACAAGCCATCCAAGGCCAAGCAGCAGCAGCAGCAGCAGCAGCCCGCTGCGGCACAGTAGGTCACCCCCGCCATTGGCCCCGCAAATGTGAGACGGTCTGGGGCGCGAATCTCCGTGTAGCTCGCGACAAAGTTTTTGCGCAGTTGGGTGTAACAGGCGTATCCGGCACCCCGCAGCCGCAAAACACTAGCTCAGATCGGCGCCCGCCCAAACCTGACCTGTGCTTTCCGCTCCTAAAAGACTCACGCACATCATAAGGCGAGGCTGGCAGTCCTTCTACGCACGCCGTAAGCCAACGGCACAAGTGCAGTACGCCTGCTTGCATGTCAGTGCATGGAGCATATAATTCGTGCATATGCGCACAAGTCAGCAAGCTGGCACCCCTTACCTCACTTACGTTGCGGCATGACTCTATGTAAATGTAAGCTGCCTTATGACAGCGCTACATCATCACTTGGCAATATGTTGTCGGGATGCCTCGGGATGGCTCTGGCTTTCAGTGTTACATGTGCCGTGGTGCCTCAACCTTCTTCCTCAACTTCAGCAGGCACATGTCACGCAACTCATTCTTTGATTTACTTGAAACCCCTCTGATGTTATTGTGCTTGCACCATGCTTTCAATAGGTCTGGCTGATATAGCTTTCAATAGGTATGATCTGCCAGGACCATATCCCTGAGCTTATGCTTTAAGACTCCACCCTCCGAGTCATGCCTGCCCTTGAAGTGGGAGGTGGCACCATACGACCACCACAATGGCACAGACAAGTTCAGTGCCATGCGACGATGTTGTTGCAATGCTGGGGTACCTTTGAACTGCCCTGCACAACCATCAGACCACATGAACAACTCCTGCAAGTCCATGCCAGCGTTGTGCTTTAAGTGGGCAATCACCTGATACAATGCGGCCTGTGTGGCTGGTGCGCTCTGATCATTGCCATCTGTCAAGACATAAACCGTCTCTTCCCTGTAGGCATCACTGGCAGTTTTAAAATACACACATGCTACAAGGATGCCCACAGTGTGTGGGCACCAGTGCTCTGATTGAATCTCTTGTGGCCGCTGCACGGTGAAGCGTTCTGACCAGTCACAGGATATGACAACCATGCCAGGGTGACTGCTGTGTACAGTTGTCTGGTGCGCCACATTGCCCATGTAACGCAACAACACTGAGTGGGATGTGGCTGCCGGGCTGGTGGTGGCGGTTGTTGTGGGGGTGAGGTCAGGTGTAGCTGTAGAGGGAGGCTGTGTACGCTGTCGCTTTTGAGAGCCCCTGACAGGCAACAACATGTGCTACTTAGCTGAGTGAGATTATCAACATGTTGTTCCATGTCAAATGAGTTATGTCTGACTGTGAGCTGAGGAGTTTAGTCGATCTAATATTGCTTGTGCCCACCTCCGCAGCTACGTCCGCAGCGAGGCAATGGAATCTATGCCGCAAGCCGCATTCAAGCCTAACAATCCCCATAGTTTACAGGTCAACTATTTACATGATGTGCGCTTTCTTCTCTTACTACCATTCCCTTGCTGTCCAGCTGCTGTACTTGTTCATTACTTTGTAGTCATGTCGACAGGGTTGACTTATAGGTGGGGCCCGAACGAACGCTCCTCGGTTACCATACAGGGCTGGGCAGAGCCGACAAGTAGGGCATATGCTATGCACTAAATAACTGTCTGTGTCCCTAACACAAGGGTGCAGCGAGGATGAAAATGAAAGATTAGATTAGAACCAAGGTTATAGGTTTGAAGATTACAACCCTCTGTGACCAAAACAGCTGGAGGCGGTTGGAGCGAAATACCGTTCGATGAGTTCGATGGCAGCGGAGCATTTACGGGGTGATAGTATGTATGCGGATGAGCCTCGTGAAGTCACAGAAGCGAACGACGAGCTCCCACAAGCCGTAAATGCTGAGGTGCGCAGTGAACCTGCTGCCTGGGTTTTTTGGCCACACGATCACTGTACGCAGTGGGCTAGGGTCAGGGTTAAGGTTTGGGTCAGGCTTAGGGTTAGGGTTAATGTTAGGGTTAGGGTTAGGGTTAGTGCCAGGGTGCATCGCAGCCCGCAGCAGCCGAGCTATGGGCAATGAAAAGGAGTTGCAAGAGATGGAGCCACCCCAGCTAAGAGCATTGCAAGTACATAACAGCATTGGCACTCGTTCATTGTAATGTAACATTACTTATTACAGTGCAGGTGTGTTTTTGCTGTGCCGTAGTCGGGAGGATTAGCGGATGCTGCAGCAGTGTCCGGCGCAGTTGAGGCAGCATCCAGAGCGGAGGCCGACTCCAGATCTATATACGTGGGGAATGTGGACTATCTATGCACGACTGAGGAGCTGCAACAGCACTTCGAGGTAGCCCCCTTCAACGCCACCTTCAATAGCCGCATATGCTGCATTCAGACAACAAGCACCATCCCAGCAACCATGCTTTCCACTGTTTTCCACTTATCATGTAGGCATGTGGGAGCACAAACCGAGTCACGATCCCCCACGACAAGTTTGGCAGTCCAAAGGTAGTTGCATTGGCAAGCAGCTCCACCCCTCCTGCCCCAGGTGTGTTGTGATATTGCAAGGCTCTCCTGCATGCAGGGGTTTGCTTACGTCGAGTTTCATAAGGTAGATGCTGTGGGCAATGCAATCCTGCTAGACAACACAGAGCTACGAGGGAGAAACATCAAGGTGAGGAAAGTGATGGGAGGGTGGTTCTGGAAGGTCAAAGATGTGTAGACAGGTGCACTAGTGTAGACAGCATTGTTCTTGTTACGCGCTACGTGTAACGCTCGCTATGAAATGCTACATGTTCGAAGTCGTTGTGTGCTATGGAAATGGTCGCTTTGCAAGCTGTACTACCGCGCATCGCGAGTTAAAAGTAACGACCTTGTAACCCTGATAAACAAAGATAAAAACCTGATAAACCTGATGAACAAGAATATCCTTCTAACCTGGGCCATGTCACTTTAAGCTGTAAATCAGGGCTGAACGAAGGAAGCTGTATCAGGGCTGAACGAAGGAACAACACTGGTAGACAGTAGCCGCCTGTTGCATTTGCCTGCATGCTGCCTCACAGTTGAGCACCCAGTTGCTGTGCCATGAGACAGCTGAGCCCTGATGGGCCCTGCTAGGCCTGCCATTGGTATACCTGCCTTGCGAGTGGAAGTGGAAGTGCCCTTGGAGGGTGCCCCTTGGAGGTGCCCTTTGGAGGTGCCCTTTGGAAGTGCAAGAGTGAGTGACATCGCCTAGACTGACAGATGGCACCGTCACCTAGCCTCATCCTCAACGCAAGGCAACAATGGGCAGTGCAGCAGTGTGGGGCACACAATGAGCAGTGTGGTGTGGGTACAGCCAGACCATGACATTGCGTGTGAGTATTTGCCAGATATACATAGCAACGATGTTTTTCGCGTTATCTATAGCAATCACTATGAAATGCCATCTTTAAGGGGTCGATTTGCGCTATGAATTGGCCGCTTTGCGAGCTGCAATGCCTCGCACTGCGCTACAAAAATGACCTAATAGCGTAGTTTTTGCTAAGTTTTTCACCTGAGCGATTCGAAGTAAGGTCGAGCTATATATTCAAGGGTATGAACCAGTGTTTGTTTTTTCGTTTCGCCCGGATGCATGATCTATAGCTCGAAGTGACATGGCGCAGTGCGAGGTAGTGAAGCTTGAAAAGCGAAAAAACACTGGTATGAACCTATGCCATGTCACTTCGGGCTATAGATCATGGATTAGGGCGAAACCAAACAAATATATGATATGCAGCTCATGTTGTGCATCGCATGGCTCCCTAAGTGCGCTTCCTAAGCCAGCTTGTAGCGCCCAAGCTCACAGCATTTGTAGATCATGCTTTGTCGCTTTGGCCAGAGGGTTCATTTCAACATGTACACCACCAGTGCAGTGCACCACAATTGGACATGCAGATCAGGCAGGGCTGCTGCCACCACCACGAACACTCTTGCTGCAGGTGGTGCAGAAGAGAACAAATGTGCCTGGCTTGAATGCCCGAGGGCGGGGCCGAGGCAGAGGGGCAGGGTACATGGGGCCCCGTGGGGCCTACGCCGCTGCCTTTGACAGAAGAGGGTGGGTGTGGATGCTGCAGCCACAAACAGCCTGCTTGCATGCCACAGCTAGCCTTCAACAACATGCACTTGCTCAACCAGGGGTGCACTCTAGCTTGGGAAGCACTGCCAATGTGCGAGGGATGCAGCACCCGTTGCACGAAAGGGTGGCACCAGCCCACAGCATAGGCCTAGGAAAGGGTTATCAAGCTGCCTGACTAAGTTGTTGTTGGTTTATACCGCTAAGTTGCCAGCCAGGTATGGCATCTGGGTGGGTGTGATTAGCTTGGCAGTGGCACCCAACCAACTGCAAACCCTGATGTGGGTCAGCCCAAACCCCGTACATCTTAACTGGGCTGCAACAACTTGACTTGGGCTCACAGCTGGCAAGATCAGTGCGAGCATGGGCAAGGTCAAATTAAGTTACTGGGTGTGTTGGCCCATGGTGGCTGCAGGTTTGTGCCACGTGGGCCGAGGGGCATGTTGGCTGGCTGGTCGCTTCTGGTGTTGTTCGTAATATTGTTGACGCTTTGGCTCTTGAAGCAAGGGCTCACGCTCTTTTCTTTCTTTTACTCCGTTTGATGGTTGTGCAGTTTTGGCTAGATTTCAATGGCCTGTGCCCGAGTGGGAGAACATGCGCCCAAGGAAAGCTCATAGTCTCACGGTAGACCTCGGTGTTTTCTCCACTCGTGGGTGGAGCACAGTGGTGGTGTTGGCCAAATAGCCTTGTAGGTTACCCTTCGTGAAGAGCTGTCGCCCAACCTTGTTTAAAACAGTGTGAGCATGAATGCATGTAAGTAATGAGCGTGGCGTTTCTGATGCATGGTGTTTGTTGAGGGGGACAGTGTCATGGTGTTGGCAGCACTCAATGCAGATGTTGAGCAGATGTCTATGTGTTTGGGGTTGTAAACGCCTTGCTGCGACCGAGGATGCTTCAACTCGATTGGAGTAGCTGAGTGAGATTTCCCACACTGTGGGCCACAGTCACTCAGGTTGTTCCATGTTATGTATTAATAACTCCCTGTCCCCATCTGCTTTGATTGGTTGAGCATGAAGCACATGCTCAAGGTACAGCCTGGACAACTACACTAGGCTACAAGCTGCTGGGCCAGGGCCTTGGGTGCTCGGTCTTACAGCTTCTTGAAGCTCATGCCACTTGGCACTTGAGGTACTCCTTGCCTAGGGCTGGTGCCCTTGCTCGGCCTGGCCACCAGCACAGACACACTGGGCGCCAGTAGGCAACCCTTGGCAGCTGGAGGCTGAGGGTTGAGTTGCAGGTCCTGTCCTCCTATCTGCGAAGGACCCCAGGGGTGCTTCCTATCTATCCTATTCCTCTAGGGCATGCAGCCTGATTGTCCCTCACTAGGGCCACCATTTGAGCCGGATCAGAAGTACCTACTAGCAGCCACTATCAGCCACTAGCAGCCACTAACTAGATCCGACTCAAACGGTGTGGCTGTGTGGAGTGTTTAGCCTACCACCTACACTATTGCCTGACCCGTTAGGGCTATGATGTAGAGTTGGCATGACAAGACATGCACTAATTGCAAGCTGATGACAGCTCAAGAAAGGGGGACACATTACTGTGCCTCAGCAGGCTGCTGCTGCTGCTCCTGGGCCTTGGGTGGCTTGTCTCGCACCCGCTTGTAGCCCAGGCCAGGGTACTCCTTGCCCTTGGCTGGCAGAGCTCCCTGGTCTGGCCAGTAGCACAGCTCCAGTGGACGCCACCTGCTCTCCCCAATGCGCTGCATGTTCAGCGCTGCATTGCAGTCCCTGTCTACCCACCTGCCTGGCTGTGGGGCTGGCTTGGCTTTAGCAGCCTTGCCCTTGCCCTTGCCCTTGGTGGGCTCAGCTGCCGGCTTGCTGCGCTTGGCTGGCGGGGGAGTGCTGGGCCCTGGCTGTGAGGCTGCTGGCTGTGTGGCTGCCTGGCTGCTGCGCGGGGCCTGTGGGGGCTTGCGGGGGGCCACTACTGGGCACCACATCATGCCCCGCACTGGCTGGTCACGCTGCTGGCTCCAGGCTGGGCGCACTAGGCGGGGGTCCACCTGCCCTGCTGGGGGCTTCCAGCCTGCAGGCCTTGTGGCACTGAGTTTGTCCAGCTCCACCTCACAGGGCTGCTGGCCATTCACTGCTGAGCTGACCCGGCTGGTGCGGTGCTCATCCACAAGCACCACCCTGCCCCGCAGCTGGTCTGTGCCCCTGGGCCTGCACACCACCTTGCGGCAGGCACGCAACACCGCATCAGCACCTAGGGCATGCAGCCCGCTCCCTATCTTGCAGCCGTGTGCCTGTCATCCCACACCATCAATAATCCGTACACAACAGCACTACCCAGTCCAGCTGCTCCGCACAACCGGCTGGCGGGCCGGTCTATCCGCGCTCACGTGCATGGTACATGAGCCGCGAACTCCCACCCTCGACTTTCTCCATCCATGGTTACAAGGCTTCCCGGGTTTACTTAGACGCAAGAATGACAGTGGGCCCAGATCCTAGCAATGCAAATGAGCTGTGTACAAAACTAAAAGAGGCTGTCGCGCCCACCGTTGCCAAGAGCGCAGCCCTGCAGACATTCTGCAATGAGCACACGTGCGAATGCAGGATACAAATGACACCCTGTGAGCTGAGGAGCTGAGTCGAGCTAATGCCGCGTGTGCCCACCTCTGCAGCTACGTGCGCTTCTTGAGAGCGAGGCAATGGAATTTGCCCCACGCGTTGAAGATGCTGCAAGCCACTTTAGAATGGTGACTACCATGGCTTGAACCCTCTACCCCAAAAGCTTAACACTTCCCAGAGTTTACAGTTTACATGATGTGTGCATGTATACAGGCGGTTAGAGTACAAGCCTCACCTGATACGATGGGCTGATGTTCAACAACAGAGCGTCACCGGCAAGCAGATGGTTTACCCAGTGACAGACTCAGCAGGGCGGCCCCTCATCCTCATGCGCCCAAGGTGCTGTCTAGGTTATCTCACATACCCCCACAAGAGCTTAACATAGAGGCGCTGGATAGTTCAGGATGGGCAATAAACTGAGCTATATGTACCGCTCTCATTTTTCCTTTTCTTACTTTCATTATCTTGCTGTCCAGCTTTTTTTCTTGTTGATTGCTGTGTAGTCATGTTGATAAGGCAGGGTTGTCTTGGGCAGGCGGACCAACAGGGCATCTGCCCCTCTCGTGACTGCTTCCTAAATCTTACTCATACTTTCCTGTCATCTCCTTACCTGCCATGGGATGGAATACTGCATTGAACTTGACCTCATGGTGGACAGCACTCGGTGCCTGCTGCTTGTGCTTGCCCAGACTGGAGAACAGCAAAGATACGAACAGACAGATTAAGTTCCTCATCTACCACCTGGAGATCGCCTCCCGCATGGCAGACAAACTGGGTGCGCTGCAAGATCTGCTCACACAGCCACAGCCTATGCAGCGCACGGCAGAAACATTGGCCATGCAGTTACCTGTAGTGTCAGTCATGTCTGTTCATCATCAGTGTAACAGTGCTGTCAGCTCCCCACTCATGAGAGCACCCTTGTACAAGGCTCCTACCACTACACATGCAGCCATGCAGCGCCTGCATTCTGTGCCAGGGGCCTGCTTACTCACCTCGCTGGCTGCACAGGCGTGGGCAAGATGTGCTGGCTGCTGGACTTCCAGGGCTACACCCTGGCCAACGCCCCGCCGATCCGTGTGTCGCTGACCTGCAACAGCATCCTGCAGGTGCGCAACAACACCCCTCTCTACAATGAGGGCACCCATTGTGTAGCATGGCAGAGGTGTGGCAGAGGCGTGGCCTTCTTGGCATGGTACAGCACACAGCTCCCCTACCGCTAGGGGCTGTGTTGTTTGGACTTCAGATTTGTTGTCCGGGCCAATCCCTGATATCCCTGTCCCCCACTCCTTTTAATAGTACGGCAATAGACGTTGGCATGAACCCCATGCTCAAGGAACAGCTGCACCAATGCCTAGAGCACACCACTAGGCTACTGGCTGCCGGGCAGGGCCTTGGGTGCTCGGCATCATCAGTGTAGAAGTGCAGCCGGCATGCTACAACAGCGGCTTGCTAGTCGCGCCCATGCAGCTCATCAGCTTGCAATGTGTGCGTGTTGCTTGATATCGGGTCAAGGAGCAAAAAGCATAGTCATGCACTTCTGGGATCTCTTGAATTGCTCTAATAGTATTGCTTTGTGTTGCAATGCCACAGGGTGGAAAATGAGAGGCTCGATACGCGCAGGCTCAGCATAGCTAACTTGTAGTGTTAGGTTGTCTCTAGGCAGGCAGGCAGGCAGGGAAGGCTCACGTCCTTGCCACTGGCGTGCTGCTGCTGGTGCTGCTGCCGCTGCTGCAGAACCACTACCCAGAGCGACTAGGCCAAGCCATTTGCTATCACGCCCCAACGCTGTTCAGCATGACCTGGAAGGTGGGGCCAATGCCTCAAGCTGTACCAAGGCACCTGGCTTCATGTCCCTGCATCCCTGTCTATATCGTCACGTCCCAGGCTGGAGCTTGCCATGTACTGGCAACGAGGGGATGTGATGACCCGCATCACCAGTTGCAGCCTGCCCCTTGCTGTATTTGGCATGTGTCCCCTGCACCTGCTTGGCTCAGACCCTGCTTGTTGCCAGTGTCACCCGCTCAACACCAACGGTTGCCATGGTTGCCCAGTCCAGACCTAGCCTAGCTGGCCGTCACTGTTTGGTGCATGAGCACACCACAAGGGTAACTAGACATGTGATGCATGTGCAGTCGTTGACCTTGTTCTAAGGACCCTGTGAAGGTCAACCTTTCAGGTGCCCAGGGGTCCAGAGCACTAGGGCCCCGCATGCTGATGCTGATCCCCGCATGCTGATCCATCCAAGTGATCCAACCGGTGCAAGTGGCATCAGTGTCTGCATGGGTAAAAGTAGGATGGGGAGCAGTAGCCTGTTTAGATGCTGATGTGTGGGGCAGCAGCTCTGTTTAGCCCTTGTGACCCTGCGCAGGCCGTGCGGCCATTCGTTGACGTGGTCACGCAACAGAAGATTTTGTTTGTTGACAAGGGAGCAACAGGGGAGGAGTTGATGGCCAGCCACCTCCACATGGAGCACATGGAGGAGTGCATGGGAGGGCGGTGGGTGGAAATAGCCTGCCTGTCAACCTACCAGCCTGACTGCTTGCTTGCTTAGCTGCGACTGGGCCAGGGCCCAATGCCTGCACCTGCAAAGTAGTTGCCTACTGCAACTTCCTCGCCAGCATGCCTGCTACATGCCCCCCACATGCAGGCGACCTGGCCTTGCTTTTGACCTGGCAGAGTATGAGCAACGTATGCTGGCATATGACAAGGAGGTGGAGGACGAGCTGGCTGCTGCTGAGGCAGCATTGAGGGTGAGCGGGCAGGCAGGCTGCACCGCTGCTCACCGACCAGCATGCCACTGGGTAGCAAGTAACAGAAGTAACAGCAAGCTGGCAGTTGAATAGCCGCAGAGGCCTTTCAGCTGGGCGTCCTAACCTGGCCTGATCTGACCTTACCTTACCTGACTTGACAAGGTCGGGTCGTATTCTGGTAGTGCCAATAGCCACACAAGGCTGACAATTGTGATGATGTGAAATCAACATCACCAGCACCTGCCATGTCTGTGCCAACCTTCCTCCTGACTTGGGCTGTGTCCTGTGCTCTGCGTGGTGTGCTGTACAGTCCCTGGGCGCCAGCCAGCCCAACAGCAGCCAAGCAGACCTGCAGGTAAACGTGCAGGAACCCGTGGTGCCTGCTTTGAAGGCTGGATGCCTGGACAATGCAGCGGAAGCAGCAGAGGCAGCGCCACCCCGAAGCTAACCACCTGCAATTGGACTGTGCCTACTGTTCCACGCGCTACCCTCGTACTTCACAGGCAGCCAGATGGGCATTGCAGACAGGTGCTTATGATATTGTATGTTATGGTCCCTCGATCCACATCACTGGAATGAGAGAGCGTGCTTGAGTACGAGAGTGGGGTAGGATCAGCCCAACACAATGATTTTTATATCTTTGGGTTTCAGTTATTTACAGTTTCGTTACCCCTGATTCGGGAAACCAGTAAAGTTAAAAGGAAGTCCGCCGGCAGCTTGGAACGGCGTCAGTTTGTGATGTCATGATGCAGCTCTACGGGTATCTGGCGTTTACCTAAGTTTTGGCTAGTCATAGACTACCGAAGTATATTTGTCTTCCAACCAGTCCATCAATGGCAAGGCGACCGAGTCCATGACTCTCACGCACACACTCTCCTGGTCACCCCCGCCATTGGCCCCGCAATTCACTTTTTGGCACCGTCTTTGATCCGCTGCATGTAATTCTTCCACCGTTGGGCTCTACATCTCACAACGGTGTCGCTAGCAGGTTAGGCCCTCTTTTGTCGATTGTACTGCATTGTCTCAACGACTTGATTAGCTTCGCAATGTCATTCTCCAACTGTTTATATGCGTGTCGCAACAGGAGAGATGAATTGGTGGCCGGAGGCATTTCCGTGCCGAGCAGCCTATGCTGCCGTCGGACTTGCAACTCGCGATTACATCCCAGGTAAGCACGGGGTGCTGTTTCTTAGTGCGTATTGCATACGATGCTAACACATGCAACCAAATCTGCTGACCTGCACAGGTGCTTGGCCGTTTTGAGGATCAACACCAAACCCACACCAGCCCAAGGGTCTCCCAAGCAGCAGTGCAGCCAGGCATTCAGCTCTTGAAAACAGTGAGCAAGAGGTGAGTAAGATAGTATTGTATGTCACCTTGTCTAGGTCAGTTTGATGTTCACTCGCACACTTGCGCAAGGCATGACAGACATGAACAGCTGAGGTTAGCACACAACTGTCGTGAGCCTTAAGATTTGATTAATTAGAACTAATTAATAAGCATGTTTTGTGGTGTTTGCCCCAAGACCTTGTCTTTGTGATTGTGTGTGCAGGATGCCAAACAATCACCCCCATCTCCATCACTGAGCAAGGCAGCAGCGGCGTAGAGCAGCAGCCAATAAGGAGGTAGCAAGGAGTCAGCAAGGCATGACATGGAGCTGGACGTTGTTGTTGTGTTGTGTTGTGTGTTGTTGTGTTGTGTCACCTTGTTGTTAGGGTTACCCCCCCCTCCCCCCTTAAATCTAGCCCACCCCAGCCCAGCCCAGCCCAGCCCAGCCTAGCCTAGCCCAGCCCACCCCAGCCCAGCCCACCCCAGCCCAGCCCACCCCAGCCCAGCCTAGCCTAGCCCAGCCCACCCCAGCCCAGCCTAGCTTAGCCCGCCCAGCCCAGCCCAGCCCAGCCTGATTTGGTACCATGGGGCATAGGCAGCAAGGCAAAGTGCTTAGCAGTCCCGTGGTGAGTGTTAGCTATAGCAAGGAGGTGCGACCAGTCCTTGCTTGTTGTGCACATAGCATAGGTGGTGTGTGAGGCATGAGTCATTGTGTTGTGGTGTGTTGTTGAGGTGGTGGTGTTGATGTGTACGAGTGGAGGTGTTGTGGTGTGGTGTTGCCACCTTTTTACATCAATGCATGTGCTTGGCATCAGCGATACATGTCTTCTGTAGTGGTGTTGCAAGGCGTTTGAGCATCAATACATGTATTTCTGTAATGATTTTGCGTGACATGTGCCTGGTGAAGTTAAGGAAGAGGGTTGAGGCACCACGGCACATGTAACACTGAAAGCCAGAGCCATCCAGAGCCATCCCGACAACATATTGCCAAGTGATGATGTAGCGCTGTCATAAGGCAGCTTACATTTGCATAGAGTCATGCCGCAACGTCAGTGAGGTAAGGGGTGCCAGCTGGCTGACTTGTGCGCATATTCACGAATTATATGCTCCATGCACTGACATGCAAGCAGGCGTACTGCACTTGTGCCGTTGGCTTACGGCGTGCGTAGAAGGACTGCTAGCCTCGCCTTATGATGTGCGTGAGTCTTTTAGAAGCGGAAAGCACAGGTCAGGTTTGGGCGGGCGCCGATCTGAGCTAGTGTTTTGCGGACGGTGGGTGCCGCATACACCTGTTACACCCCTCTGCGTCAAAACTTTGTCGCGAGCTTCACGGAGATTCGCGCCCCAGACCGTCTCACATTTGCGGGGCCAATGGCGGGGGTGACCTCCTTCGTAAGGGGCAATCTGATTGTTTGTTCGATTTGGCTCATGGCATGATACACATGATACTACTGCTGCCGCTGGTGCCGCCGCTGCCACTTCCGCAGTAGGCCTTTGTCGTGCACGAGCACCCACTTCTGGCCCACACTGCCTGGGGTAGGCATGGCGGGGCGGCCCAGCCAGCTGCTGTCCTCGCGTGGGCGGTCCGGCCCGGCTGCAACGCGGCGGATGTTCAGCGCGGCTGACACGTCCGCTCAGCCACTCGACACGTCCGCTCGACCACTTCGGACGACCGCTCCCGCCCTTAGACCCGCAGCGGTGTGCAGCTTACATTTCTTCCCATGCCAGGTATTGTTATTGTGTCGGCACTTGCACGTGCACTTGCACTTGCACTTCTTGGCGTGCCAGGTGTTGTTGCTGTGGCGGTCCCAGCGCGCTTCACCGCTGGCCTGCATGTTCTGTGGTGCCTGGCTTAGCTATGGCTGAGCCTCGAGCTTTCGGTCCACTTTATTGTTTGAGGCACTTCGACTACGTCCTACCAAGCGCATCAGCGACATATCAATGCTATGTTACACGTACTTACAACAGTTCCAAGGTGTCAATACTGAATGAAAAATAATACTTGTGAATACTTAGACGAATAATACTCAGTTAAGCAATTTAGCTACTAGCTCCTGTTCCCTCCAGGATAGACATCCGCAGTTGTACGCATCAACGCGGATGGCAGATCATGGCGAAGTGTTTGCAAACTTCGTCGCAATCACTGGTGCTGAAGATGGCATAGCATTGCAGACCCTGGAGGCCACGAACTGGCAGCTCGATGAGGCCGTACAACTGTTCTTTGCGACCGCTCCTAACCAGCATGACACTGCAGCTCCGGCGAGCTCCGCGGGTGCTGATAAGTCCCTCCTCGCTCATGACGACGACGAGGTCCGCGCACCCTTACCCTCCACCGTCGCACGCTTGTATGGCGACCATGTCACCCCTGGAGTGAACATGGCAGCCTTGGCCGCACATGGCCTTCAAGGTCCCTCCCGCCCTCAACCGCCCATCAACGTATTCAGCGACAACCGAGCGGATTGGCAGCCAGGTTCCAAGGCCAGGGACTCAGGTGCAAGCCCAGCTGCCCACCTGAATGTTGTGCACTCACTCTGCCGAGTCTGCTTCATTTGCCTTGAGACACCCCCCACCAGCTTAAGTAAAGGTCTGCGTGCTTGCCCTTGCAGGAAGTACTCAGCCAGGGTCTAGCGGCAGGCCGGAGAGCCAGACGCTGTCCGCCATGTTCAAGGCGCCCTCATTTGCCCACCCGGGCGACTTTGGGACAGCACGAGCTGAAGCAGCAAAGCGGGGCAAATGGCTACTGTTAAATATTCTAGGTGAATGAGGCTGTGGAGCAGGGGGTGGTAAGGTAGCAAGGAAGGGGGTGGGGCAGGGCGGGAACAGTTATAAGGTGTGCAGGGGGCTGGCAGACCAACAAAACTCATTCAACAAGGAACAACATGTTGGGCTGTGGGTAATCTCACTCAGCTACTACAAACACGTTGTAGCATCCTCGGTCGCACCCTTGATGACTGCAAACCCCACGCAGATGGCACTTTCCCGGGACAGACCACTGGGCTCCTCATCAAAACTAACAGCGTAATTGCTTAAAGGCTGACAGCCTGGCGAAACAAACCTACCTTAACCATCCCTCGAGTCGCCAGAGCTCTTGGGCTGGGCTTTGAGAGCACTGACGCGGACTGTAGCAGCCCAGCCCAGCCCAGCCCAGCCCAGCCCAGCCCAGCCCAGCCCAGCCCAGCCCAGCCCAGCCCAGCCCAGCCCAGCCCAGCCCAGCCTTCAACTCAGGTAGCGCAAGCATTAGTGCCAGCAGGCATCAGTGGTGGAGCAACTGCCATAGCTATGAGGCACGGCACGCACGCCTCACACTCCAGTGCATCAAGGATCCCGGTTGACTTGCACCAGGCCATGGGGCATGGCCTGCACAGCAGAGCTTGGTGAGGTGGGGTGGGGCTGCTCCAGAGGCTATGTGCTGCATCACAGTGGAGGACGACCGCCACATGGTGTACCTCCAGTCAGCCACCTCCACCAGGGTCAACTGTTTCTACTGCTGATGCTGCTGCATGAATGCATGCATGCAGATGTCAATGAGTTTGCCTCCCACCAGCTTAATCGTGATACTTGGGGCAATGAAGCCATGCCTCTCATGCTCGGGCCTGACGGCATCTTTGTGTTCCACCAGGTGTGACCTGCACTTGCCACCAGGTGTGACCTGACCTTGCCACCAGGTGTGACCTGACCTTGGCCCAGCAGCACTCAGCTCCTCCCCAGTCATCATTTTCTATGACCTGTTCCACTCACCCCTCCACCACCTCCGCTTTCAGCCACCTCTCCCCCTACCTCTCCCTCGACCCTACCTCCACCCCCCCCATCACCCCCTACTCACCCCTGCACCCTCCACCCACCACCCCCATACCTCCTCACCCACCACCCTCACCCCCAACCCATCTCCCATGAATGGCAGTGCAACTGGCAAGAGTCTAGTTCTCAACTACCATATACCTACTCCAACCCTCCGCTCAGCCCTGGCTGCTGTGTGCTTGGCCTTGTCAGGCTTACGCCAGCTCCAGTGAGGGCAAGCAGCTGGTCAGCAACCACCGCCTGACCCGCCTACCCTGCACCCTGGTCATCGACCCCTTAACAGGTGGGCGGCAAAACGTCACCTGCTCGTGAGAGGGTGTATTGTGGAGACCTTGTGCACGTGCTGGCCCTGCTCTCAGACCTGATACAATGGAGCTGCCACCTGCAGGGCTGCAGGGCTGGCTCATTTATGTTGGGTGCGCTGGCCTGAGCCTGCCGTCATGGCTACGCTGCAGTAATGCCGGCAGTGTATTGCATGACAGCTATGAGCTATGAGGCGTTGAGGCGTGCTGTGCCTTCCACCGCCCGGTGCCACAGGGGCCAAGCTGTACGCCAAGGCAGGGTTTGTGAGCGCTGAGGTGCTGATGGAGGAGCTGGTGCCGTTCATGGACCATGGGCCTCAGGCAAGTGCCATGGGGGGCAGGGGCAGGGGCAGGGGCAGGGGCAGGGGCAGGGGCAGGGGCAGGGGCAGGGGCAAGTGTGGCCAGAGTTGGTAGGAGTGCTAAGGCAGGCATCAGCATGCTCTGGTAGCTGCTGTAGCTTGTGGCCAACAGCAACAAACAAACAGCTGTCACCCCCTGCCACCCCTGCCCCTGCTCCTACCACCAGTGGTTGCTGTCCTTGGCTGCTTGTCTGCCACTTGCCTGTGTGCAGGACCCTGAAGCGGGCAAGCTGGCACTGCAGATGTCCATGAAGAGCAAAGGCTTGATGCAGCAGCAGCCTTTACCCAGAGCAGCAGCAGGCAGCGAGGGGGCAGGCAGCAGGCAGCCAGGGGCTGGGTCTGTGTCAGGGGTGAGCTCCACTGGAGGAGGGACAGAGGAAGAGCAGCTGGCACTAGCCCTGGCCATGTCCATGGAGGAGGCAGGGCCCACAAGTGAGCAAGCCCCATGGTCACACTCGATCACATGGTCACACGCAGATCTTATGCCCCCTGGCCCCGCCTGCACCTCACCAGCCACCCCTCGCTGCCCGGCCAGTGCAACTGGCAGCTGCACTTGCTTTGTTGCCCCACACGGGGGGCTTCGGCAGTATGGGGCAGGGTGGCAGCGGGGCACTCAATAGCTGCACCTGAGGTGCTGACGCGGGCTGATGGGGTCAGTCGCCTGGTGGGTCCTGCTGCACCCCCCGCTGCACCCTGGTGCTCGTACTGCTCTGTGTGCTGACATCAGGAGGGGACGCTGCAGGGAGAGGTGTGGGTGAACTGAACACATGGCCCCTCTCTCCCAACCACCATCACTGTGCACACACGACTGTGCACCAGTTGCACAGCTGCTGGCTGAGCGCCTGCCATGCTGGCCACTGCAGGTGTTGGGTCAGGGCAGCCAGCAGCCGCAGAGGCTGCCAATGGGCACGATGAGGACATGAAGGAGGCTGCAGGATTGGGCCAAGCGCAGCCGCTGGAGCCAGAGGCTGCTGCCAGGCCCAAGCCTGAGGAGGTGTGGGGCAGGCTTACAGCTCAGTTGCTAGAGGGGTAGGGCTGGGGAGGGTGAGGGCCAGATCTGGGCAGGGCAGGGCAGGGTGGGTCTGGTGATCCAACGCTGCTATGCTGTCGGCAAGAAGCTGCTGCAACTGCGGCCTATGTCAATGCCCAGTTGCACTTCTGCCAGGACTTACAGATATGATGGGGGATGTCATAGGGTGATGCACAAGCGCAGTCAAACCAAGTAGTCCACCTCGTCTACTCCTCCCACCCATGACATGCAACGTGCACTGCCCTTGCTGCTGCTGCTGCTGCTGCTGCTGCTGCTGCTGCTGCTGCTGCTGCTGCTGCTGCTGCTGCTGCTGCTGCTGCTGCTGCTGCTGCTGCTGCTGCTGCTGCTGCTGCTGCTGCTGCTGCTGCTGCTGCTGCTGCTGCTGCTGCTGCTGCTGCTGCTGCTGCTGCTGCTGCTGCTGCTGCTGCTGCTGCTGCTGCTGCTGCTGCTGCTGCTGCTGCTGCTGCTGCTGCTGCTGCTGCTGCTGCTGCTGCTGCTGCTGCTGCTGCTGCTGCTGCTGCTGCTGCTGCTGCTGCTGCTGCTGCTGCTGCTGCTGCTGCTGCTGCTGCTGCTGCTGCTGCTGCTGCTGCTGCTGCTGCTGCTGCTGCTGCTGCTGCTGCTGCTGCTGCTGCTGCTGCTGCTGCTGCTGCTGCTGCTGCTGCTGCTGCTGCTGCTGCTGCTGCTGCTGCTGCTGCTGCTGCTGCTGCTGCTGCTGCTGCTGCTGCTGCTGCTGCTGCTGCTGCTGCTGCTGCTGCTGCTGCTGCTGCTGCTGCTGCTGCTGCTGCTGCTGCTGCTGCTGCTGCTGCTGCTGCTGCTGCTGCTGCTGCTGCTGCTGCTGCTGCTGCTGCTGCTGCTGCTGCTGCTGCTGCTGCTGCTGCTGCTGCTGCTGCTGCTGCTGCTGCTGCTGCTGCTGCTGCTGCTGCTGCTGCTGCTGCTGCTGCTGCTGCTGCTGCTGCTGCTGCTGCTGCTGCTGCTGCTGCTGCTGCTGCTGCTGCTGCTGCTGCTGCTGCTGCTGCTGCTGCTGCTGCTGCTGCTGCTGCTGCTGCTGCTGCTGCTGCTGCTGCTGCTGCTGCTGCTGCTGCTGCTGCTGCTGCTGCTGCTGCTGCTGCTGCTGCTGCTGCTGCTGCTGCTGCTGCTGCTGCTGCTGCTGCTGCTGCTGCTGCTGCTGCTGCTGCTGCTGCTGCTGCTGCTGCTGCTGCTGCTGCTGCTGCTGCTGCTGCTGCTGCTGCTGCTGCTGCTGCTGCTGCTGCTGCTGCTGCTGCTGCTGCTGCTGCTGCTGCTGCTGCTGCTGCTGCTGCTGCTGCTGCTGCTGCTGCTGCTGCTGCTGCTGCTGCTGCTGCTGCTGCTGCTGCTGCTGCTGCTGCTGCTGCTGCTGCTGCTGCTGGTTGTCTCTGGACTAGGTGTCTGCGGCTGCTGCAGCCCGCCTGCCCCCTGAACCTGATCAGGGCGCAGCCGACAGCTGCCGGGTGGCCCTGCGCCTCCCCAGTGGCGAGAGACTGCAGCGCCGCTTCCTGCTCTCGCATACGGTGCAGGTGAGGGACGAGGCGGGGGAGGAGAGGGTTAGGTGGAGGCTGCCAGCAGAGTGGGGGACAGCCGGCTATGTAGGCAGGGCGGGGTGCAAACATGGAGGTGCTACTCGGTGATGGCGGCAGCCATTACCTACTTGCCAGTGGGTGGGCCAAGAGCAGAAGGTGGATGCTCAGATGGCAGTGGGTGCTATTAGCCAGTAGAATGGTCAAGGGTGTCAGCAGAGGGCTACCCCAGGAGCGTTCATTGAGGTATCGCATGACTTTGGATGTGGCGTGCAGGCGTTACATGACTTGGTGGTCAGCAGCCTCCCGGAAGCCGCGGGGGGGCGCGCATTTTCAATGGCGGCGCCCGATGCCCCGCCGCTGACCGACTGTAGTGCAACGCTGAGAGATGCACAGTGTGCGAACTCCATGTTAGTCGTGCGATGGTTGTAACGTTTAGGGCCGTGATGTTTAAGCCGCACGCCGTGAGTACCTGCTTCCTAGCCCTTGAACAACACTTCACCGCATGCACGGCAGGACAGTGACTGTCGGACCCCATGCGCCATACCATCAACAGCTCGTGGACTCTGGAGGTGTCTGCAGGAGGTGGAGGGCTGACTAACATCACCCAGGGATCATTACCATCAACTTCAATCACCACTTCGCGTCGCTTGAGCTAGAGGCACACACCACAGATGGCCAGAGCTGCAGTAGGTATTTGGCACACTAGCATACGCCGTAAACGATATGAGCTCGAAGCCTGTGTTCAATTACAACTCTTGTTTTATTGCGGAGTAGCATGAGGGCTGTAAGGATCCAATGTTATGATTGCAATCATTCATCTGTTGTAGTCCACAGCTACCGCAACGTGGGAGCTGCCTCTCGGCATCAGAGCTAGCGGCGTTACGGAGTTCGACATTGGCGGAGTTGAGCCGTTCCGAGCAGTCCAGCAAGTCCACAAATAGTGTAGACAAGCACATATGAGCGAGTGGCCGCAAGGTATGTCGATAATCGATAGATGATATAACTGCACTTTTCCTACCTTGTCCGCGAATGGGGACAAGGTTGACAAGCCTCGCCCTTTGTTCCTGCAGCGCTGTCTTCAAGTACAAGCAGCAGGCTATCGAAGGACAGTCCAGATGCACCCAATGGTACCGCGCCGCGACATCTTGACTCTAGCCTTCCCAGCCGTACACGCCAGTCATCCAGTTTGTTTTGTGCGCGCAGGGAGCGTCTTGGAAGAACTTGCCGACGTTGATAACCAGTCTTGGCTTCAATGCCATCGCTCACCAGGTTGCCACGACCTGCACAGCTTTGTCGGACCTGCGGATCCGCCAGATTTGTTGAGATGGCCGGATGACGAGGGCCAGCACCTCCCGCTTGACCTCAGTCAACTATGTGAAGCAGACAAAGCAGCATCTTCCCCAGGCGTACCTTCGCTTGAGCAGTACTGCCAGGCAGGCAACAGCCATACCCCTCTACAGTCGCCACAGCAGCTAGATCCAGCCTCTGCAGCCTCACACGAGGAAGGGCTGTCTCTGGCAACATTCACCTCACATTCACATGATGTTAAGAGAGCTGGGAGTGAGGCAGGGTGCAGCCAGCCATGGCCTGCGGTGCAGGACGGCACACCTATGTCAGCAAGGCGGTTGTGCCTTGACAGGGGCAGTCCTCAACATAACTTCAGGGTGACTGGCAGCAGCCTGTGGCATGACAGAGCACATCCCGTTTCAAGTCTTCACTCAGCACCAGCTACTGCTGGAGAGCCTACGACCAGCTCCATGCTCCCAGCTGCTACTCAGCAGCATGGCCGCCTTCGACAATTCAGCACTGGTGGTTCAGTTGTCGACCGCAGTGACCACACCACTGAGGTGAGGTGGAATATGAGGGTGAGGGATAGGATGGGTACCGATAGGTTGGGCAATGGTCAGGATGGCAAGGAGACGGATTAGACACAAAGCGTGATTCAGCCGCCCTATGCCACACCGCCTGCCTGCATCTTTTGGGCGGGCGCCTGGTTGTGGCTTGTGTCACTGGTCTTTCAAAGCATGCCTAGACCCGTGTCCCCGCTCCCTGGTACTCCTCACATAGGTCAACAAATGACACAGCTGCACCCCTGCTGCCTGCAGGTGGAGCAGCAGTGCCTTGCTGGCTGCGCTCTGCAAGCCCAACATGGCCAGCATGCTGAAAGCAGTGCGCAGACCCAGCTGACAGCCCTGGAACAACTCACCCTCACCAGCCCCCTCTGCGCGAACGGCATACCTTGGGCAACGGCATGGCACCCGGCAAGATGGTCACATGATGTTGCTCCAACCCCTCCTCCACAGAGCACCTGGCCTGCAACATCCGAAATGGCAGCTGACCCCACTGCACTCGCGGGGTCCAGCCACCAACAGCAGTGCCTGATGCAACAGCAACCTCTACCACCACCTCCCAGCCTGCACCCTCCTCTGCAGTTCACTGCGGGTGCAACGAGCTTCACAAGCCTGCCGGGTCAGGGCCCTTCGTCCCCACCTAGCCTTGCAGGCTACATTGCCTCAGTGCCAACAACGCAGCAGCAGCGGCAGCAGCAGCAGCAGCAGTGCGCAGTAGATGATACGCAGCGGCCACCGTCCCACACTCTGCAGCACTGTTCTAGTGAGGACATGAACAGCCTGAGCATGGGAGCATGTAGGAGCTGGGCAGCCCCTGGCCCCTGCTGGCCACACCCAGCTCATCAACCTGCACCAGCCCACTGTTCGACCGACCACCTGGGTCGTGGCAGGAGCCACAGCCTAGGCATGCAGCCAGCTCCCACACTGATGCCTGCTGCCTGGGCTCAACCCAGCCCCAGGCCGCCTGCCTCAACTCAGTGTCATCATGCATGGCTGAACATAGCAGCAGCGCCAGAGGCTGACCCTGCCAGTTTCCAGCCTCAGCCCCCACAGCTGCTCACACCAACTGCAGCGCAGCTGCTGGATGAGGGCCTAATTCCAGACTATCCCCCTGACCCGCCCGAGGCCAGCTGCATGGCAGCCCATGCGTGCCACATGCAGTTCAACCGTGACTTAGGGCCTTCCGCCATTCCCAGGTGGGTGAGCTGCCAGTCTAGCTTTGAGTGGCGTGACCAGGGAGTTGAAGCCATCAACACCCTCAAGAAACCCTCCGGGGCATGCCTGAACCCCCAGGCATGACCCGGCACAGCTGGCTGACAGCTTTGATGGACTCCTGCTCATGCATCACCTCATGTGTTAGTCTTGAAGCCGCCTGCAACCCAGGCTTCCCTTGCAGCCAAACAAAACTCATTCAACATGGAACAACTTGTTTGACTGTGGGTAACCTCACTAAGCTACTCCAATCAAGTAGAAGCATCCTCACTCGCACCCTTGATGACTGCAAACCCCACACCAGTGGCATTTCCCGCCAAGACCACTGGGCACCTCATCAAAACTGACAGCTGATGCTTGTTGCGGTTGTTGCGGGCCTGGCCATCAATACCCCGCCGCTACTCTGCAGCTGTGCCTGGCCTTGGGCAGCCGGTCAATGACCAGCTTGTAGCGCTGCTGGTACTCCTCGCTGCTGGTACTCCTTTGTAGAGCCTCCAGGCCCTCCCATTGGCACAGCTCCAGAGGGCGCTGCATGCTCTCACCGATGCGCTGCCGCCCCACTGATATAGTTTATTATTACAGAGCCAACCACGAGCTAACCACGAGTTGTGTTGGAAGCACACAACAGCGGGAAAGGCAGTATGACTGCTTGACTATTGCGGCATGGACTGTTGCGACCAGCTATTGCTAGACTTTGCACTGGCAGGGGTGGATGCCTGGGCTCTGCCACATGTTGCCTTGGCTTTAGATGCTTGAACCTCATAAAGGGCTGGCGCAGGTCATTGCCCGGGACAGTTTTGAAGAGGGAGTGTAGTGGGTGCCTGAGGGCGGGGGTCCAGTGGGTCTGGTGCCATGCCTTGCAGCTTGATCGCACTGCTGCTACACTGCTGACCCAGCCATGCAGCTGTTTTGTGCGCGTCATTGGGCATCAGGGGTGTGGACCAACTGTTGACCCTTGCATACTTGAGGGTCCACATGACAAACCTTCACTTGCCATCACTTACAGCACCTTGGCCCTCAACCTAGAGCCTTCATTGCCATGGTACACTAATCGTGGACCATTGCATATTTGTGTTTTTGTCTGTGTGGAGTTCCCATGCACATGGCATACACATGGCATGCACGACGACATGCTGCGACTACGACGAACCTTGTTTTCGCGGGCTTTCAATCGGAAGCGGCTCTTGCTCCGCGGCACTGGGCCGCTTCCTCGGAGGCATTGCGCCACTAGGCTCATATCTACTAACACCTGTTGATACCTACTTATAGCCAGGAGGCGATGTCACGAACTCTCGCACTTCCAAAGGGCACCTCCAAAGGGCACCTCCAAAGGGCACCTCCAAGGGGCACCCTCCAAGGGCACTTCCACTTCCACTCACAGCACTGACAGCACAAGCCCCTCCGCCCATTTGGGCTACCAGCATCAGTTGCCCTTTGCAGCCAGCTTCAGCTGCCCTGGCCCCACACACCAGCCAGTCTTCTACGACCACCACCGTCCTGCTGTCCTGTCCTCGCTGTCACAGGGAGGCGGCCAGGGAGCTAGCTGCTGACCTGGAAGACCTGCGGCGCCATCTGCTGCAGCGCAGGTCGCAGCGCATAGCCGCCCAGCTCAGCCACTCCCCAACATCCATGCCCCAAGCGTGTCCATGGAACAGCCACCCCCTTGGCCTGGACCTCACACAGTGCAACAGCAGCCAGCCCTCCCCTGGCGCTGCCCCTCACTACCAGCCATTGAGCCAGCACTGCAACACGGCAGCGCAATGCCACCCAGAAAGTCACATGCGTGTGATGACCGATGAGCAGGGGCTGTCAAGCAGCCCAACTCTGCATCAGGCGCAGCAGCCCATGGACTACCTCTTCCGCTTAAGGCCGGGCTTTAGCGCCTCGGCTCCCTTACTGTCGCCCTTCCAAGGCCACACTGCAGCGGCCTTCACTGCCGGGGCACTACCCGATGCGCCCCTGCCGCACTGGCGCACGCAGCGGCGACCCGTGGCAGCAGGCGGTGGCACACAGCGACACGGCTCAGCCTCACCCTCATTCGCCAACGACAAGGACGGCCACCAAGCTCAGGTAAAGCATAGGATGGCACAGGAGAGCGTGGCATGTGGGATGGCCATTCAGCCAACCTACGTAGTAGGGAGATGCCCCTTGCCCTCCATCCTTCCACCCTATGGGTTACTGCCCTACCCCTACTGCTCCCTACACATCACTGCTGCTGACCTGAGGCCTGGGTCACACAACCCATGACGACTGTGCATGGCTCACTCTACGCAGGCCACGCAACCTGCTCACTGGGCTATGAGCCATCTCAGCCTTGGCCAAATAAGGCAGTACAACTCAAGACCAGACCAGCTTGGCCAGGTGATCACTTGCGGCCAACAGCTGGGCAGTGCCTCTGTCAGTGCCGCCCTCATTCCTTGCACAGCCTGTGGAATGTTGTACCACAAGTGACAGCCTTGCAGCCGTGTGTCGCAGTCAACGCTGCCATTGCTGCAGCCGCCAGCGCATGGTGTACAGCCTCACCCTCAACCCTGCCTGCTGCCTGCAGGACCACCCTGCTGGCCACGCTATGCTACAGGCAAGGGCTGCACCCCTCGGCCTGGACCTGTCTTGCGGTCATGAGGATCAGAGCGCAGGCTGGGGCACCCACGCCGGTGGACCAGGACCTGGTGAGCAGCCAAAGCACAGCAGCCCGTGGAGGAGTGCTGGTGCTGACACGCGGAACCATAGCGGTCGGCTGCTGCCAGCACGTGCGGAGTTCAGGGGCTTCAGTGGCAGACTCCTCCGCCGCCCTGTGGATGCCTACAACCAGCCATTCCCAGACTTTGCACTGGCAGGGGCAGATGCCTGGGCTCTGCCGCATGTTGCCTCATTCACAGGCGCTCTGAGCGGTCGAGCAATTCCCGGCACCCAATGGTTGGGGCTGCCAGCGCCATCTTGGCTCAGCAAGGAATTTAGCGTGTCAGGCTCTGAGCTAGGCAACGAGGTTGGCGAGGCGGCCTGGCAGATAGGGGCTGTGCCTGACCCACATGCCAGCAAAAGGACACGGCAATGAGATGGGGTACCAGTGACGTGACGGTCTTGTGGGCTTGTGAGCAGCATGGGCGTGGGAACCACCGCATCATTGAGTGAACAGGGTCACGCAACTGCTGTGCACATAGTGTGAGCTACACCACCCTTATGCATGTAGAATACACTTTATCAAAATTATCTTCATGTACGAGTAGCTCATCAGGGGGCATGGTACTGGAGGCATACAGACGAACGTGCACGCAGCATGGCATTAGGCTTTAGGAATTCATCGGCGCTTGCAAAGTGCAATGTAGTAGCAGTAGGCGAGGAACACAGTTGTGCTTGCGATGGGACAGTACAACAAAACTCATTTAACATGGAACAACTTGTGTGACTATGGATAATCTCACTCAACTACTCCAATCAAGTTGTAGCATCCTCGGTCGCACCCTTGACGACTACAAAGCCCATACCGGTGGCATTTTCCCCCTAGACCACTGGCACCTCATCAAAACAGCTGGTCACCCCCGCCATTGGCCCCGCAAATGTGAGACGGTCTGGGGCGCGAATCTCCGTGTAGCTCGCGACAAAGTTTTGGCGCAGTTGGGTGTAACAGGCGTATCCGGCACCCCGCAGCCGCAAAACACTAGCTCAGATCGGCGCCCGCCCAAACCTGACCTGTGCTTTCCGCTCCTAAAAGACTCACGTACATCATAAGGCGAGGCTGGCAGTCCTTCTACGCACGCCGTAAGCCAACGGCACAAGTGCAGTACGCCTGCTTGCATGTCAGTGCATGGAGCATATAATTCGTGCATATGCGCACAAGTCAGCAAGCTGGCACCCCTTACCTCACTTACGTTGCGGCATGACTCTATGTAAATGTAAGCTGCCTTATGACAGCGCTACATCATCACTTGGCAATATGTTGTCGGGATGCCTCGGGATGGCTCTGGCTTTCAGTGTTACATGTGCCGTGGTGCCTCAACCTTCTTCCTCAACTTCAGCAGGCACATGTCACGCAACTCATTCTTTGATTTACTTGAAACCCCTCTGATGTTATTGTGCTTGCACCATGCTTTCAATAGGTCCTTGTTCAGTGTATCAAATTGAGGCATACCAGGGGTGTCCAAGACCATGAGCCTGATACACTCTGCATTCAAAGCAGCTTGCCTAGCAGCTTCCTTGTCTAGCAGCATGGGCATTGGCTCAAGAGGCATCGAACCACGGCATTGTGCACCACACGGCTGAGGGGGGTTGCTCATGCGTGCACCACAAGCACATGCCGTCATTGACCACATGAGCTCACCCTCGGTAGTAGCAGGAAAATACATGCTGTGTTGTGCACGAGACCCTTGTACTGTACCCTTGAAGCTGTCAGCATCCTCATCTTGCTTGTAGCACTCCTTCACCAACCCCTCATCCAATACCAAGCACTCCCTCCTCATCACTTTTGCCCTGTCCCGGTGGGCCTTGCATGCACCAACAAACTTGCATGCACCAACAAACTGTGGCTGCTCTGACTGGGGATGGTCGACCTGGGGGTAGCCTCCGGGTTGTTGTAAGGCACCACATTGCCAACACCTGCAAAACAAAAGACACATTACACAAGTTGTAGACCACTTCATTGGCACCTGACACGTAGCTTCAACCACAGCCCTTACTACTTACTTGTGGGCAATGAAGGTGGGAGGTGGCTGCTGTGGCTGCTGGGTGGGGGTTGGAAGAGAGGGTCGGGGAGGGGAGGGTGGCAAGGGTGGCTGCAGCGGGGGGGAAGGCGGGGGGGAGGGGCATGGAGACACTTGATCCTGGTGCTGGTCATCCAGCTCGGGGGGCAGGGAGGTGGGAGGGGGCTGCTGCTCCAGGGTCTGGCCATGTAGTGAGCGTGGCGGGGAGGGGGGAGGAGGTGTGGCTGCCGGGGTGGGGAGGGAGGAGGAGGATGTGGAGGGAGGCAGGAGGGGGGGAGGGAGGAGGTGGGGTGAGGTGGGGTGGGGAGGGAGGGAGGAGGTGGGGAGGGAGGAGGGGGGAGGGGGATGTGGCTGCCGGGGTGGGGATGGAGGAGAGGGTTGTTGCTTCTGGTGCACTCTGACGCAATCTCTATGCGCCATGGGGGCGAGCCCTGCACGTTGGCATGCAACTAGCACGCTGCTCTTCAGCACACTAGCGCGGCCAAAGACAACCAGGTAGCGGCCGTGGCACGCATCCTCCCCCACTCTCTCAACCGTCACAAACCCATTCTTATTCTTGGCTGGCGATGTGAGTTCACACAAAGCACAACGCTTAGCATTGGGCTCATTCCTTGCAGCTGGGTTCTTGAGATGGGGGTGATTTACAGGCATCCTGCACACACCATCACAAAGACAAGGTCTTGGGGCACACACCACAAAACATGGTTGGAAAAAAGTAGAAAACGTTCGAAACTCAGGCTCATGACAGTTGTGTGTTACCCTCAACTGTTCATGCCTGTCATGCGTTGCGCAAGTGTTCACACGAACATCAAACTGACCTAGACAAGGTGAGGTAAATTACAATCTTACTCACCTCTTGCTCACTGTTTTCAAGAGCTGATTCCCTTGCTGCACTCCTGGTTGGAAGAGCCTTGGGCTGCTGTGGGTTTGATGCTGATCCTCACAACTGCCAAGCACCTGTGGAGGTCAGCAGATTTGGTTGCATGTGTTGACATTGTATGCAATACGCACTAAGAAACAGCACCCCGTGCTTACCTGGGATGTAATCGCGAGTTGCAAGTCCGACGGCAGCATAGGCTGCTCGGCACGGAAATGCCTCCGGCCACCAATTCATCTCTCCTGTTGCGACACGCATATAAACAGATGGAGAATTACATTGCGAAGCTAATCAAGTCGTTGAGACAATGCAGTACAATCGACATAAGAGGGCCTAACCTGCTAGCGACACCGTTGTGAGATGTAGAGCCCAACGGTGGAAGAATTACATGCAGCGGATCAAAGACGGTGCCAAAAAGTGAATTGCGGGGCCAATGGCGGGGGTGACCAGTACTAGATATATACTAGATATAGATTAATAGACTAGATATAGTACTAGATATAGTACTATTTCGACTAATACTTACTAGTCGAAATAGTACTATTTTTGACTAGAATAGAGATAGTCTAGTCGCCCCATGCAAAAAAACCTTGTCATAGGCGACTGCAGAGCTATTAGCAGTTTCAACGGGAAGACTCGTTGTCATCATTGTTGCACTCAACATTCACATGTATGTAGAGTCAAAGTCGAGTATATAGAGTCAAAGTCGAGTGTTGAGTCGCCGTACCATTCTAGCACTTCGCGATTCGCTGGCACTTCGCGATTCGCTGGCACTTCGCGATTCTAGCACTTCGCGATTCGCTGGATTCGATAAGCTCTTAATTCAATAGGTGGCTTACACCGCTTAAGCCGTCAGCCATTAGGCTGCTTGGCCCCCCTCCCCCTCTAAGGGTTCGGGACTTTCTGTAACGCACTTCAAAGCAAGGTGCACAAACAAAGGTGCACATGGGCTCAACATGAAGTCATGCAAGTTCTCATTACTGGCCCGGAAAGTCACGGCAAACTCCGCCTGCTGCCTGATGGAACTCGTGGCAGTTCACTCAAAGATGAAATGCATGGCGTCATCCACTACCCCCTCTGTGCATCTGGTGCATGTGCGATCAATGAAAGTTACCCTCTCAAACCGAGCCTTCTCCACCCCTAAACCGCTGTTGCCTAACCTGAACCTAGTCAAGCTCGTGCGAACTTCTGTAGAGAGCTGTCTGTTCAGTAGGTGTGGTGCCATGTGATTGATGCCAATGCCAAAACAGCTTAATGCTTTGTAAAGCCTCCAGGCCCTCCCATTGGCACAGCTCCAGAGGGCGCGGCATGCTTTCCGCAATGCGCTGAAAGTTGAGGCATCCGCTGGTGTCCCGGTCCAGCCACCTGCCCCATGGGGGGGCCTGGGGTCGTGGCACTGGGCCAGGTGCAGCAGGTGCAGCTGGGCCTGGGCTGGGGGAGGGGGTGGGGCCTGAGCTGGGGCTGGGGAAGGTGGCTCCTGGGTAGGGGGAGGGGGGGGCTCCTAGGCAGGGGGGGCCTTTGCTGTTGCTCACATTGGCTGCTGCAGGACATCATGCCCCAGCATGTGGCTGACAGTCTGACTCGAAGAGCCAAGGTCAATGACAAAGACACCCCAAACACCCAGCCATCACCTGAACGCAGTTTGCTGGATGCCGGCCCTCTGAGCCCAATGCAGACCCACATTCCCTACAAGCAGGTGGGTCGCCTGGTTTGACAGTAGTAGAAGGCAGGGCAGCCCGCAGCTGATCAGTGCAGTGCTGATTAGTTCAGGGCAGCCAATGTGGTTTGCATGCGAAAAGGGTGTCAATTCTTTCGCTCCATCACTCCTGCAGACCTCGGCAGCTTTGTGCCAATCAAGCTGAGCACCTTGGCCCTCAACCTAGAGCCTTCATTGCCATGGTACACTAATCGTGGACCACTACAACGCGGTGTTTTTGTCTGTGTGGATTTCCCATGCACATGGCATACACATGGCATACACATGGGCATGGTCGCCTGCCACCTACACTATTGCCTGACGCACAGGGCTATGATGTAGAGTTGGCATGACATACATGCACTAATGGTAAGCTGAGAACAGCTCAAAGGGGGCACACACTACTGTGCCGCAGCGGGCTGCTGCTGCTGCTGCTGCTGCTGCTGCTGGGCCTTGGGTGGCTTGTCTGGCACCCGCTTGCACCCCAGGCCAGGGTACTCCTTGCCCTTGGCTGGCAGCTTCCCTTGCTCTGGCCAGTAGCCCAGCTCCAGCGGGCACCACCTGCTCTCCCCGATGCGCTGCATGTTCAACGCTGCATTGCAGTCCCTGTCTGCCCACCTGCCTGGCTGTGGGGCTGGCTTTGCCTTGGCAGCCTTGCCCTGCTCAGCCTTGGTGCGCTTGCTGCGCTTGGCTGGCTGGGGAGTGCTGGGCCCTGGCTCTGAGGCTGCTGGCTGTGTGGCTGCCTGGCTCCTGCATGGGGCCTGTGGGGGCTTGCGGGGGGCCACTACCAGGCTCTACATCAGGCCCCGCACTGCTTGGTTACGCTGCTGGCTCCAGGCTGGGCGCAGCAAGCGCTGTTGCACCTGCCCTGCTGGGGGCTTCCAGTCTGCAGGCCTGGTGGCCCTGCGCTTGCTCAGCCGGCTCTCACAGGGCTGCTGGCCATTCACTGCTGAGCTGACCCGGCTGGTGCGGTGCTCATCCACTAGTACCACCCTGCCCCGCCGCTGGTCTGTGCCCCTGGGCCTGCCCACCACCTTGCAGCAGGCATGCAGCACCGCGTCAGCACCCCACCCTCCTCGGGTGCCAATGCTTGTTGCACCAAAGAACACCACCAGCTGCTTGGCACGCCCATGGGGCTTCATGTCCACATCAGCCATCTCCTTTTTCAACTGCAGTCATGCACACAAGACACACAGGGTGGCTGCTATGGTGGCACCATGGCTTCTTGCCCAAGGCTTTATACACCAAGGCTTTATGCCTTACCCACCACCTCACACTACCAAACCCACCCACCCACCCACCCACCCACACCTGCTTGAAGATCTGCTGCAGGACCCGGTCCTGGGCTCCGTACAGCCTCAGCCGCTGCCGTGCCCACTTGGGGTCCAGGTACCACCCACGTCGCATCCCAGGTGGCCAGGGTGACGCTGATGTGCTTCAGGTTGGCTTCCAAGGAGGTGCCAGCTGAGCTTGCAGCTGCCAGGTGCTGGAGGTGGGGCTTGATAGGTGCTAGACAATGCTCAGTGTCACGGCGAGAGTTGTTTAGGCCACTAGCATGCCGCACCTGGCCCTTGCTCAGCTTGCACCGGGCCAACTGGTCTGTTACCAGCTGGCCTAACTTCACATCCCACACCCCTGAGGCTGCGCTGACTGCCTGAGTGACGCCGGGGTCAATGCGAGTGGCTGGATCAAACACAAACTTACGTGTCTCAGCTTGCCTTGCCGATGCGGGGGAGTCCCAGCACATGGGCCGCTTCTGCTGCTGCACCTGGGGCTGCTGCTGGGCTGCTGTTGCTACTGGAAAGGCCTGCTGAGGGTGGGGTAGGAGGAGGTGGGAGGGGGCGTGTGTGGTGCACACACACGCTGACACCGTCTGTCTCCACCGTCCTCTCGAACTCACACCCTGGCTGTGTGGAGTTATGTTCGCATGCACACGGCATGGGCGCCTTCCACCTACACTATTGCCTGACACTTGTGGCAGGGCTATAGCCTAGAGTTGGCATGACACGCATGCACCAACTGTGAGCTGATGACAGCTCAAGACAGGGGGCACACATTATTGAGCCAAAGCAGGCTGGTGCTGCTGAGCCTTGGTTGGGCGGTATTGTAGCCACTTGTAGCCCAGCTCAGGGTGCTCCTTGGCCTTGGCTGGCAGCTCAGGCAGGTCATGATGCGAGCAGTGCAATGTAGGAGGACGGACCCGCAGCAGTCTAGTAACAGTGGCAAGCAGCATCAGCACCTTGGCCCTCAACCTTGAGCCTTCATTGCAGTCTAACACACTAATTGTGAATCACTACAAAACAGTGTTTTTGTCTGTGTGGAGTTCCCATCGCATGGCATGCACATGGCCTATACATGGCATACACATGGTCACGGTCGCCTACCACCTATAGCATTGCCTGACCCGTTAGGGCTACACCGTAGAGTTGGCATGACAAAACATGCACTAAGCATAAGCTGATGACAGCTTCAAGTGGGGGGGGGGGGGGCACACACTACTGTGCCACAGCAGGCTGCTGCTGCTGGGCCTTGGGTGGCTTGTCTCGCAGCCGCTTGTACCCCAAGCCTGGGTACTCCTTGCCCTTGGCTGGCAGTTTCCCTTGCTCTGGCCACCAGCACAGCTCCAGTGGGCGCCACTTGCTCTCCCCAATGCGCTGCATGTTCAATGCTGCATTGCAGTCCCTGTCCAGCCACCTGCCAGGCTGTGGGGCTAGCTTGGCCTTGGCAGCCTTGCCCTGCTCAGCCTTAGTGCGCTTGCTGCGCTTGGCTGGCTGGGGAGTGCTGGGCCCTGGCTGTGAGGCTGCTGGCTGTGTGGCTTCCTGGCTGCTGTGTGGGGCCCGTGGGGGCTTGCGGGGGGCCACTACCGGGCACCACATCAGGCCCCGCACTGCTTGGTTACGCTGCTGGCTCGAGGCTGGGCGCACTAGGCGCTGTTCCACCTGCCCTTCTGGTGGCTTCCAGTCTGCAGGCCTGGTGGCCCTGCGCTTGCTCAGCCGCCTCTCACAGGGCTGCTGGCCATTCACTGCTAAGCTGACCCGGCTGGTGCGGTGCTCATCCACTACCGGCACACAATGCGGGGACACAAATAGTGCGGGGACACAAACAGTGCGGGGGCATACAAGGCGGTATGCGCCCCCGTGCGTACCTGTCGTCGCTGGGTTTTCCATTCAGCCCTTCGCTCCTCGCGTTGTTTGCCTGGAGGGGTGCTAGGACCTGCGCTGTCATGAACAGAAGCGATGTGAGCAGCGCGGAGCTCAATGGACTGCACAGTTGTAGCGGACGACACTGCGACTACGACGAACCTTGTTTTCGCAGGCATTCAATCGGAAGCGGCTCTTGCTCCGCGGCACTGGGCCGCTTCCTCGGAGGCATTGCGCCACTAGGCTCATATCTACTAACACCTGCTGAAACCTACTTATAGCCAGGAGGCGATGTCACGCACTCTCGCACTTCCAAAGGGCACCTCCAAAGGGCACCTCCAAGGGGCACCCTCCAAGGGCACTTCCACTTCCACTCACAGCACTGACAGCACAAGCCCCTCGGCCATTGGGGCTACCAGCATCAGTTGCCCTTTGCAGCCAGCTTCAGCTGCCCTGGCCCCACACACCAGCCAGTCTTCCACGACCACCACCGCCCTGCTGTCCTGTCCTCGCTGTCAAAGGGAGGCGGCCAGGGAGCTAGCTGCTGACCTGGAAGACCTGCGGCGCCATCTGCTGCAGCGCAGGTCGCAGCGCATAGCCGCCCAGCTCAGCCACTCCCCAACATCCATGCCCCAAGCGTGTCCATGGAACAGCCACCCCCTTGGCCTGGACCTCACACAGTGCAACAGCAGCCAGCCCTCCCCTGGCGCTGCCCCTCACTACCAGCCATTGAGCCAGCACTGCAACACGGCAATGCCACCCAGAAAGGGCTCAGCATCAGGCGAGGTTGGATGCGGGGCCCCTGCCAGCTTGCTGTTACTTCTGTTACACCTTGCTACCCAGTGGCATGCTGGTCGGTGAGCAGCAGTGCAGCCTGCCTGCCCGCTCACCCTCAATGCTGCCTCAGCAGCAGCCAGCTCGTCCTCCACCTCCTTGTCATATGCCAGCATACGTTGCTCATACTCTGCCAGGTCAAAAGCAAGGCCAGGCCGCCTGCATGTGGGGGGCACATAGCAGGCTGGGCAGATGCTGGCGAGGAAGTTGCAGTAGGCAACTACTTTGCAGGTGCAGGCATTGGGCCCAGGCCCAGTCGCAGCTAAGCAAGCAAGCTGGTAGGTTGACAGGCAGGCTATTTCCACCCACCGCCCTCCCATGCACTCTTCCATGTGCTCCATGTGAAGGTGGCTGGCCATCAGCTCCTCCCCTGTTGCTCCCTTGTCAACAAAAAAAATCTTCTGTTGCGTGACCACGTCAACGAATGGCCGCACGGCCTGCGCAGGGTCACAAGGGCTAAACAGAGCTGCTGCCCCACAAATCAGCATCTAAACATGCTACTGCTCCCCGTCCTACTTTTACCCATGCAGACACTGGTGCCACTTGCACCGTATGGATGGCTCAGCATCAGCATGCGGGGCCCTAGTGCCCTGGACCCCTGGGCAACTGGAAGGTGGACCTTCACAGGGTCCTTGGAACAAGGTCAGCGACTGCACATGCATCACATGTCTAGTTACCCTTGTGGTGTGTTCATGCATGGGTCTGAGCCAAGCAGGTGCAGGGGACACATGCCAAATACAGCAAGGGCAGGCTGCAGCTGGTGATGTGGGTCATCACAACCCCTCGTTGCCAGTACATGGCAAGCTCCAGCCTGAGCCGTCACGATGTAGACAGGGATGCAGGGACATGAAGCAACTCATGGGTAGGCCGTGTGCAGCCATCTGTATGCATGCTGCCATGGAGCGGGTGGCCAGGTGCCTTGGTACAGCTTGAGGCATTGGCCCCACCTTCCAGGTCATGCTGAACAGCGTTGGGGCGTGATAGCAAATGGCTTGGCCTAGTCGCTCTGGGTAGTGGTTCTGCAGCAGCGGCAGCAGCACCAGCAGCAGCACGCCAGTGGCAAGGACGTGAGCTTTCCCTGCCTGCCTGCCTAGAGACAACCCAACACTACAAGTCAGCTATGCTGAGCCTGCACGTATCGAGCCTCTCATTTTCCACCCTGTGGCATTGCAACACAAAGCAATACTTTCAGGGCAAGTCAAGAGATCCCAGAAGTGCATGACTAAGCTTTTCGCTCCTTGACCTGATACTAAGCAACACGCACACATTGCAAGCTGATGAGCTGCATGGGCTGGACTAGCAATCCGCTGCTGTAGCATGCCAGCTGCACTTCTACACTGATGATGCCAAGCACCCAAGGACGTGCCCGGCAGCCTGTAGCCTAGTGGTGTGCTCTAGGCATTGGTGCAGCTGTTCCTCGACAATGGGGTTCATGCCAACGTCTATTGCCACACCATCAAAAGGAGTGGGGGACGGGGAAATCAGGGATTGGCCCGGACAACAAATCTGATGTCTTAACAACACAGCCCCTAGTGGTAGGGGAGCTGTGTGCTGAACCATGCCAAGAAGGCCACGCCTCTGCCACACTTCTGCCATGCTACACAATGGGCGCACTCATTGTAGAGAGGGGTGTTGTTGCGCACCTGCAGGATGCTGTTGCAGGTCAGCGACACACGGATCGGCGGGGCGTTGGCCAGGGTGTAGCCCTGGAAGTCCAGCAGCCAGCACATCTTGCCCACGCCTGTGCAGCCAGCGAGGTGGGTAAGCAGGCTCTTGGCACAGGATGCAGGCGCTGCATGGCTGCAGGCGTAGTCGTAGAAGCCTTGTACAAGGGTGCTCTCATGAGTGGGGAGCTGACAGCACTGTTACACGGATGATGAACAGACATGGCTGACACCACAGGTCACTGCATGGCCAATACCTCTGCCGTGCACTGCATAGGCTGTGTGAGCAGATCTTGCAGCGCACTCCTTGACCCAATGTTAAGCAACACGCACACATTGCAAGCTGATGAGCTGCATGGACACCTTGAAAGCAGCATCAGCATCTGCACCTTGGCACAATGGCCTGACGTGTCCCGTCAATAGTGGGGTTACTCCTAGTGCGCGTCATGCTGTAAAAAGGCTGCAAGGTGGTGTGCAGGCCCAGGGGCATAGACCAGCGGCGGGGCAGGGTGGTGCTTGTGGATGAGCACCGCACCAGCCGGGTCAGCTCAGCAGTGAATGGCCAGCAGCCCTGTGAGAGGCAGCTGAACAAGCGCAAGGCCACCAGGCCTGCAGACTGGAAGCCACCAGCAGGGCAGGGGAAACATCACCTAGTGCGCCCAGCCTGGAGCCAGCAGCGTAACCAAGCAGTGCGGGGCCTGATGTGGTGCCCGGTAGTGGCCCCCTGCAAGGCCCCACGGGCCCCATGCAGGAGCCAGGCAGCCACACAGCCAGCAGCCTCAGAGCCAGGGCCCAGCACTCCCCTGCCAGCCAAGCGCAGCAAGCGCACTAAGGCTGAGCAGGGCAAGGCTGCCAAGGCAAAGCCAGCCCCACAGCCAGGCAGGTGGCTGGACAGGGACTGCAATGCAGCATCGAACATGCAGCGCATTGGGGAGAGCAAGTGGCGCCCGCTGGAGCTGTGCTGGTGGCCAGAGCAGGGGAAACTGCCAGCCAAGGGCAAGGAGTACCCAGGCTTGGGGTACAAGCGGCTGCGAGACAAGCCACCCAAGGCCCAGCAGCAGCAGCCTGCTGTGGCACAGTAGTGTGTGCCCCCCCCCCCCCCCCACTTGAAGCTGTCATCAGCTTACGCTTAGTGCATGTTTTGTCATGCCAACTCTACGGTGTAGCCCTAACGGGTCAGGCAATGCTGTAGGTGGTAGGCGACCGTGACCATGTGTATGCCATGTATAGGCCATGTGCATGCCATGCGATGGGAACTCCACACAGACAAAAACACTGTTTTGTAGTGGTTCACAATTAGTGTGTTCGACTGCAATGAAGGCTCAAGGTTGAGAGCCAAGGTGCTGTAAAAAGGCAGGTGACTGGCAAGCAAAGGTAGGAAATATGTGTGGTTACCTATTCCTCTGCCGTAAAGGAGGCTGGTACCCACTCCAAGCCTGGTGCTGCATATATGTTGAACTTACGCAGCTGCTATTAACAATTGACGTAGTGTTGTTATTATAGGGCAGGTCATAGGCATATGGGTGAGCTGTGGCAGTTGCAGCCTCCCTTGTCCAAGATAGACAGGTCGCAAATGATTAGACACATCCTAATAGGGAGCGCAATCTAGTCTACGTCTAGTCTAGATTTAGTCTAGTCAAATCTAGTCTAGGCCTAGTCTAGATGGTCTAGTAGACTAGACGGTTTGACTCCTGCTTCAACTTCGCCCGCTGAACTGGCTGCAGGCAGGCTAGGGGCGTCTATTTGCCCGCCACACTGCCCGCCTGCCTGCAAGGCACTATGTAACAGTTGTGTTTGTGAGGCCAGAATGCATGGTCGGCTGAGGCATAAGTGCCGGCTGCAGCCGTCAAGCATGCTGAGTTGTGCGGCTATTGCTGCCGCTGCGGCTGACTACCTGCTCGTCAACAGCCTCCGAGTCGCGTAGTGGTAGTGCAGTGTACTCCATTCTGCGTTCCAGACGCTGCTGGGCATGTTCGGGCATGTCCGGGCATGTCCGGGCAAACCAACTTTAGTCGCCAACCCAGCCAGGCCAGCAAATCATTCGCTGAGCTTCGCCACAACGTCCACACAGATGCCTCAAGCAGGTGCGCTATTCAAGTGCTCATTTTGTGCCCATCTAGAGTGACTATTCTAGTGGAGTCGAGACGTCGAGTCGAGATGTCGAGTCGAGACGTCTAGGCTAGTCGAGTTGAGCTCTTTACATCCTACATCCTAGGTGTGATGATAGCGTGACTCCATCACAACCGTCAGCCTATATGTTCGTTAGGAGAGTAACAATGTCGTGCGATTTGCAAGAACCCAGCTGTTGTAAGATATAAATGCCGCATAGATTGCGCAATAATTTGGGTCCGAGACATTATCCATGCCGACTATGATACATAATTAAGGTTCCCAAATAGACATATCTATGTCCATGTAGTAAATAGTATAGACTAGAGATAGTAAATAGTGTAGACTAGTCGACTATTTCGTCACCAAATCAGTTCGTTTCAGTCGCAACGGGGCGTACATTAGCTCGCCAGACACGTCGTGCTAGTCTTAAGAGCAGTCAGTATCAGTTGCAATTCTGTTGATCGGCCGGCCAAAGGATTGCCCACTTCCTTATCGACGAACTCCGATGGCTGCAGCTGCTGGCCCATCGGGCGGCGCGCAGCCAAAGAGGAGCATTAGAATTGCAGACAAAGCTTCGAGATAGCATCTACAGCAAGCGCTTCTCATTTCAGGTCTATGAGTTTTAAGGACAAAGCGTTTGCAAAGCCGTTCGCGGCGATTGTGACCAGTCCTATAGCTGCGTGAACATGTCTACCACAAATGAACACAAGTGCAAGCCAAAGCGACAGCGTGCGGACACGACACCAGATGGACCAGCAGCAGCAGCAGCCGCAGAGCTGCCTTTCCAGCGAATCGCGAAGTGCTAGAATGGTACGGCGACTCAACACTCGACTTTGACTCTATATACTCGACTTTGACTCTACATACATGTGAATGTTGAGTGCAACAATGATGACAACGAGTCTTCCCGTTGAAACTGCTAATAGCTCTGCAGTCGCCTATGACAAGGTTTTTTTGCATGGGGCGACTAGACTATCTCTATTCTAGTCAAAAATAGTACTATTTCGACTAGTAAGTATTAGTCGAAATAGTACTATATCTAGTACTATATCTAGTCTATTAATCTATATCTAGTATATATCTAGTACTGGTCACCCCCGCCATTGGCCCCGCAATTCACTTTTTGGCACCGTCTTTGATCCGCTGCATGTAATTCTTCCACCGTTGGGCTCTACATCTCACAACGGTGTCGCTAGCAGGTTAGGCCCTCTTATGTCGATTGTACTGCATTGTCTCAACGACTTGATTAGCTTCGCAATGTAATTCTCCATCTGTTTATATGCGTGTCGCAACAGGAGAGATGAATTGGTGGCCGGAGGCATTTCCGTGCCGAGCAGCCTATGCTGCCGTCGGACTTGCAACTCGCGATTACATCCCAGGTAAGCACGGGGTGCTGTTTCTTAGTGCGTATTGCATACAATGTCAACACATGCAACCAAATCTGCTGACCTCCACAGGTGCTTGGCAGTTGTGAGGATCAGCATCAAACCCACAGCAGCCCAAGGCTCTTCCAACCAGGAGTGCAGCAAGGGAATCAGCTCTTGAAAACAGTGAGCAAGAGGTGAGTAAGATTGTAATTTACCTCACCTTGTCTAGGTCAGTTTGATGTTCGTGTGAACACTTGCGCAACGCATGACAGGCATGAACAGTTGAGGGTAACACACAACTGTCATGAGCCTGAGTTTCGAACGTTTTCTACTTTTTTCCAACCATGTTTTGTGGTGTGTGCCCCAAGACCTTGTCTTTGTGATGGTGTGTGCAGGATGCCTGTAAATCACCCCCATCTCAAGAACCCAGCTGCAAGGAATGAGCCCAATGCTAAGCGTTGTGCTTTGTGTGAACTCACATCGCCAGCCAAGAATAAGAATGGGTTTGTGACGGTTGAGAGAGTGGGGGAGGATGCGTGCCACGGCCGCTACCTGGTTGTCTTTGGCCGCGCTAGTGTGCTGAAGAGCAGCGTGCTAGTTGCATGCCAACGTGCAGGGCTCGCCCCCATGGCGCATAGAGATTGCGTCAGAGTGCACCAGAAGCAACAACCCTCTCCTCCATCCCCACCCCGGCAGCCACATCCCCCTCCCCCCTCCTCCCTCCCCACCTCCTCCCTCCCTCCCCACCCCACCTCACCCCACCTCCTCCCTCCCCCCCTCCTGCCTCCCTCCACATCCTCCTCCTCCCTCCCCACCCCGGCAGCCACACCTCCTCCCCCCTCCCCGCCACGCTCACTACATGGCCAGACTACATGGCCAGACTACATGGCCAGACTACATGGCCAGTGCACAATGCCGTGGTTCGATGCCTCTTGAGCCAATGCCCATGCTGCTAGACAAGGAAGCTGCTAGGCAAGCTGCTTTGAATGCAGAGTGTATCAGGCTCATGGTCTTGGACACCCCTGGTATGCCTCAATTTGATACACTGAACAAGGACCTATTGAAAGCATGGTGCAAGCACAATAACATCAGAGGGGTTTCAAGTAAATCAAAGAATGAGTTGCGTGACATGTGCCTGCTGAAGTTGAGGAAGAAGGTTGAGGCACCACGGCACATGTAACACTGAAAGCCAGAGCCATCCCGAGGCATCCCGACAACATATTGCCAAGTGATGATGTAGCGCTGTCATAAGGCAGCTTACATTTACATAGAGTCATGCCGCAACGTAAGTGAGGTAAGGGGTGCCAGCTTGCTGACTTGTGCGCATATGCACGAATTATATGCTCCATGCACTGACATGCAAGCAGGCGTACTGCACTTGTGCCGTTGGCTTACGGCGTGCGTAGAAGGACTGCCAGCCTCGCCTTATGATGTACGTGAGTCTTTTAGGAGCGGAAAGCACAGGTCAGGTTTGGGCGGGCGCCGATCTGAGCTAGTGTTTTGCGGCTGCGGGGTGCCGGATACGCCTGTTACACCCAACTGCGCCAAAACTTTGTCGCGAGCTACACGGAGATTCGCGCCCCAGACCGTCTCACATTTGCGGGGCCAATGGCGGGGGTGACCTACTATATCTAGTACTATATCTAGTCTATTTATAGTCTATTTTACGAACCTTAAATATGATCAAGCCAAAACCGAGAGTAATGGAGAGTAGAGGATTCAATTTGGCGGAGAGTAGAGAAGTATTATAACTTATAGGTGGGGTCCGAACGAGATCTTGAACCAAGAAAAAAAGTGTGAGCGTGTGACGCTGGGTCGGGCCGAGCGGGGGTCGGGCTGCTCGGGGCGCTGCTAGGTCAAGGGGTAGAGCGAGCTAGCTGGTAGGGGTATGTGAGGCATGCCGTTTACAAAATGGTAACAGCGGAAGTCAAGAAGCTCGGAGGACTTAGAAACGCAGGAGCAATGTTTTCTTTACAAAGTCTCTCAAAGTCTCAATTAGTCGCAAAGGCAGCGGAATGAAATGTCCGCAGGCATGTCCGCAATGTGAGTAGTAAGCAGTGGCCCTTCTTCTTGCGGGTGGCCAGTCGCACCCTGCCCTGCTCGTCATTGATGCGCTTCGCTGCCATTTGGAACATCGCATGGCAGTGGGGATGAGCGGCCCATGCGGAGCCAGTCCCGCGCCAGGCAGCGAACACGCTGCAACCAGACAGCAAGCCCGTGGATTGCTGGGCCCTCCGCGCCTGCTGGCCCAGGAACGCCGAGACCACATCGTCGACTGTGGTGGGGAGGGGCTGGCCCCTCAAGTTGGCAGCCTGCTTTGCATGGCCTGCCTCCTCTGCTGTACCTGCTGCAGGGATAGAGGGATGGGGCAGATTCTGAGCCTGACTTCGTGCTGCTGCGAGAAGCGACGCAGCAAAAGGGGCAAGGTGGTTGGGCACTTGCAAACCCCTTGCTCTTGCTCCTGCTAATGCTGCAGCTGCAGCAGCCAGGATGGAGGAGGGGCTGCTAGGCAGCAGCAGGTGCTGCTGCTGGGTCAGCCTGCTGGGAGCCAACACAGGAGGGGCTGCAGGTGCAGGCAGCAGGGAGGAGGGGCTGCTGGGCAGATGCTGCTGCTGCTGCTGCTGCTGCTGCTGCAGGGTCAGCCTGCTAGGAGCCAGCAGAGAAGGGGCTGCAGGCAGCAGGGAGGAGGGGCTGCTGGGCAGCTGCAGGTGCTGCAGCTGGGTCAGCCTGCTAGGAGCCAGCAGGGGAGGGGCTGCAGGTGCAGGCAGCAGGGAGGAGGGGCTGCTGGGCAGATGCTGCTGCTGCTGCTGCAGGGTCAGCCTGCTAGGAGCCAGCAGAGAAGGGGCTGCAGGCAGCAGGGAGGAGGGGCTGCTGGGCAGCTGCAGGTGCTGCAGCTGGGTCAGCCTGCTAGGAGCCAGCAGAGAAGGGGCTGCAGGCAGCAGGGAGGAGGGGCTGCTGGGCAGCTGCAGGTGCTGCAGCTGGGTCAGCCTGCTAGGAGCCAGCAGAGAAGGGGCTGCAGGCAGCATGGAGGAGGGGCTGCTGGGCAGCTGCAGGTGCTGCAGCTGGGTCAGCCTGCTAGGAGCCAGCAGGGGAGGGGCTGCAGGCAGCAGGGAGGAGGGGCTGCTGGGCAGCTGCAGGTGCTGCAGTTGGGTCAGCCTGCTAGGAGCCAGCAGGGGAGGGGCTGCAGGTGCAGGCAGCAGGGAGGAGGGGCTGCTGGGCAGATGCTGCTGCTGCTGCTGCAGGGTCAGCCTGCTAGGAGCCAGCAGAGAAGGGGCTGCAGGCAGCAGGGAGGAGGGGCTGCTGGGCAGCTGCAGGTGCTGCAGCTGGGTCAGCCTGCTAGGAGCCAGCAGAGAAGGGGCTGCAGGCAGCAGGGAGGAGGGGCTGCTGGGCAGCTGCAGGTGCTGCAGCTGGGTCAGCCTGCTAGGAGCCAGCAGAGAAGGGGCTGCAGGCAGCATGGAGGAGGGGCTGCTGGGCAGCTGCAGGTGCTGCAGCTGGGTCAGCCTGCTAGGAGCCAGCAGGGGAGGGGCTGCAGGCAGCAGGGAGGAGGGGCTGCTGGGCAGCTGCAGGTGCTGCAGTTGGGTCAGCCTGCTAGGAGCCAGCAGGGGAGGGGCTGCAGGCAGCAGGGAGGAGGGGCTGGGCAGCTGCTGCTGCTGCTGGGTCAGCCTGCAAGGAGCAAGCACAGGAGATGCAGGGGGCAGGGGGCAGGGGGCAATGTAGGCAACAAAGTATTGTCGATGGCCATGTGGATGCCAATGCAAGGATGACAAGTAAGGATGAAGGCATGAATGATTACAATGCAAGGACAAACATGGCTAAATGAATGTACAAGCCTTGTTTACATTGTTTTTCTGGCTGTTTACAATGATTATTTATGCAGCCACATGGTGAGTAAGGTTGTGGAATCAGATTGTAAGAACCCATGTGACTCTACATGCAAAGTGATCTTACCCGCGCTCCAGAACCTCGATGGAATTGGTTGCAGCTTGAGTAGGGACGGTCTGTAGCTGGGCCAGCTGAGGCTGAGGGGGCTGCTGCTGAGCCTTGAGCTTTCTCATCCACCGCAAAAGACCACTAACTGTAGTACTGCATGACTCCTTGGCTGCAAGCTTGTCAAGCAGCCGCAGTTTCTCATGCTTGTCTTTGACGTTGGGGCACTGGGTTGCTAGAAACCACTTAATGAGCTCTACTAGCTGCTTGTACTCACAAACCCTGCACTTGATGTCCTTATCTGGGTGTTCTTTGCTTCTCCACTTCTTGCTGTTGGCGTCCTTCTCTAGGAGCTGCATTGGGGGCGCATACCTACCATGCTCGTACACATGCAAGACTTCACTTAGCGTGGCTATCTTGGACAGCGACTCACTGGTGTAGGGGGGAGGGCCTCTACCTGGTGTGAACTGTAGACAGAAGGTTGCAGGGGCAGGGCAGGCCAGCCCTCCTGCTGCTGCAGCTGCACCCTGGCTGCTGCCCCCCTGCCAGGCAGGGGCAGGGCAGGCCAGCCCTCCTGCTGCTGCTGCTGCCCCCTGGCTGCTGCCCCCCTGGGCAGCAGCTGGCAGGGGGGTGGGCAGCAGCTGGCAGGGGGGTGGGCAGCAGCTGGCAGGGGGGTGGGCAGCAGCTGGCAGGGGGGTGGGCAGCAGCTGGCAGGGGGCAGGGGCAGCACCTGGCAGGGGGGTGGGCAGCAGCTGGCAGGGGGGTGGGCAGCAGCTGGCAGGGGGGTGGGCAGCAGCTGGCAGGGGGGTGGGCAGCAGCTGGCAGGGGGGTGGGCAGCAGCTGGCAGGGGGGTGGGCAGCAGCTGGCAGGGGGCAGGGGCAGCAGCTGGCAGGGGGGTGGGCAGCAGCTGGCAGGGGGGTGGGCAGCAGCTGGCAGGGGGGTGGGCAGCAGCTGGCAGGGGGGTGGGCAGCAGCTGGCAGGGGGGTGGGCAGCAGCTGGCAGGGGGGTGGGCAGCAGCTGGCAGGGGGGTGGGCAGCAGCTGGCAGGGGGCAGGGGCAGCACCTGGCAGGGGGGTGGGCAGCAGCTGGCAGGGGGGTGGGCAGCAGCTGGCAGGGGGGTGGGCAGCAGCTGGCAGGGGGCAGGGGCAGCAGCTGGCAGGGGGGTGGGCAGCAGCTGGCAGGGGGGTGGGCAGCAGCTGGCAGGGGGGGGGGCAGCAGCTGGCAGGGGGGTGGGGCAGCACCTTGGTGGTCTTGCCGTTCTTGTAGCTTAGCTCAAACCTCATAGCCCTGGATGGGCCCACGTTCTCCACGGTCCGCACGGTCATGCCTTGTAGCAGGGTCTGCCTGAGGCTGTCACCCCTTGCTCCGTTCTGGTGCATGATTGACAGCTCCGCCCTGCACCAAGGCCAGGAGCAAGGCTTGGTCAGCTGCATAGGGGGGTAGGGGGGCAAGGGGGCAGGCCGGCTGCTGGCCCAAAGCCCAGAGCTTACCTGAGCTTGATTGTGGTGTGGTCTGGATCTGCCAGGGTCTTTGTCATGAGGCTGTCCATGGCCTGATTTGTGAGGGTAGCTTCATCCTTTCCGTTGATGAGCTCTCCAGGCACACTGCATGCATGCATACATGCATGGCTTGTTATCTGAATGGCTGGTTGGCTAGGTGGATGTTGGCTGGTTAACTGCATGGGGCCTCACCATTCCTTGTCACCATTCAACAGTAGACGGCGCAGCCCACGGTAGCTAATGCTGTAGGCTGCAATGTCCATGAGGTTGACAGACCCTTGCACCCCTTGGGTTAAGCAGTATTCCTTGTACTTGATTTGGAGGGCTGCATGAATGTGGTCCAGGGTGGGGAGGCTCTGCAATGGGCAGCGATAGGAGCAGCCTCAGCAGCAGCAGCAGCAGCAGCAGCAGCAGCAGCAGCAGCAGTAGCAGGTCACATGGGCAATGAGTAGTAGTAGCAGCAGGAACAACTGGGCTGCTCACAAATCCGGCTTTCTGCAGAGCCGCCAGGCGCCGATCCTGCGCAGGGTTGCGTGCTGCCATCTTCAGCAGTGTCGCGTTCTCCTTGACGACCTCGCAGTGGAATCGCATGAACTGCGCTGGGCTGTTCCCGAAGTCCTTGGGATCGCACTTAGCTACTTGCGTGCACCACACCTGCGAGGAGGGGAGGGGGCTGCGAGGCTGCAGAGAGGTGCGGGGCTGCGATGGCGGTCAACGGTGGTCAACTATTCACCAGGTAGCGCCGGTGCCCGGACTCGTAGTTGCGCAGGCTGTTGACCCTGAGGACGCTCCCTGGCCCGACCGTTTCAAGGACCTGCAGCCCTGTCTCCACGGTTGTGGTGACCGGCGGGTATCGCTGCCCGCAAGCCCGCTTGCTGGGCCCGGCCTCTTCCCTATTGTGGAGTGCATCGTCGTCTTCGCTGCCCTCACCAGCCCGGGCTAAATTGACTGCTTTTGACCGCTTCGGCTTATTGTGCGTGGCCATTGCAAATTGCCACTGCCAAAGCACGCGGGGAGCTGCAGCGATAAGTGGGTCAGAGCGGGGACGAACTTGGTTCTCACTGGTTCGGGAGTGATTGAGCGGTTCGAACAAGTGAGAGCGATACTGGTTTGGAGGGCGTCAAACACTCGGGATTCCTAGGTGGGTTAGTGTGGTGATCTGCCGCATTATCCTCTTGACTACGGACCCGGTCATATCACAGCTTGAAGCCATCATATTCAGTCATATGACCAATTCCTCAGCAAGTCATATGATCGGTCGCGCCCTAATGCCGACGCACGCAATGACGGACTGACCACTCAGCTTGAGACGCTGGAGAAGAAAGCTCAGTATTGCATGCTGATACAACTTCATTGCACTTTAGCCACATAACTCATCCTGCACCACAAGCGTAGTTATCCTCATGCACCACTTGTGCCTCTGAATTCAGGAGACCAAGTGCTCTAGCGTCATAGATCCACACTCTTAAGCCAGCACCCAGTAGACATGCATGATGCTTGATGATTTGCAGAAGCTAGCAGAGCAGCCCTCTTGTCCCTCACTAGGGCCACCATTTGAGCCGGATCAGAAGTACCTACTAGCAGCCACTATCAGCCACTAGCAGCCACTAACTAGATCCGACTCAAACAGTGTGGCTGTGTGGAGTGTTTAGCCTACCACCTACACTATTGCCTGACCCGTTAGGGCTATGATGTAGAGTTGGCATGACAAGACATGCACTAATTGTAAGCTGATGACAGCTCAAGAAAGGGGGCACACATTACTGTGCCTCAGCAGGCTGCTGCTGCTGCTCCTGGGCCTTGGGTGGCTTGTCTCGCACCCGCTTGTAGCCCAGGCCAGGGTACTCCTTGCCCTTGGCTGGCAGAGCTCCCTGGTCTGGCTATCTTGCAGCCGTGTGCCTGTCATCCCACACCATCAATAATCCGTACACAACAGCACTACGCAGTCTAGCAGAGCAGTCATCTACACACAGGCAAATTAGTGCGGATATTCGTCATCCTAGGGGGGTAGTTTTTTGATGCGGTTCGCCTCGGATTGTCCTTGCGACTCCAACGCCACTTGACGCTTGTTGAAATTTTGAGTATGTGAGCAGTTGGAGTGTAGGTACCTACAGTACTGTAGACATCTACAGTACTGTAGATGTCTACAGTACTGTAGATGTCTACAGTACTGTAGAGGTCTACAGTACTGTAGGTCAGATTTGACAAGGTCTCTTGTAAATAGGGTATCATGTTGTTCTCCACATTCAAACCACCATTTGCTACCGCGATTGCACCGTCAGCTTCTGAGTGCTATAAATAGTGAGAGGCGTCGAAGCGTAGGCCCGCAAGCTCGATATAGATATTTGTGCCGAAAGTTGTGTCCACGCAATAAGGTCGCCATAGGGAGCTACATACATACGTGTAAGGTCTAAGGCCGGGGCCCGTCTCTATCGCAAGCTAGGTCCGTTCTGTCGGTTGTACTGGGTAGCTCGGCTTGCAAGCTCCCGCACCGCTGTGGATGTTGATGATGCCCCGCAATCACAACAACCTCCTGCACCGCACCCTCCCGTGTAATATCGAGTGCGGCAGAGATTGCCCCAAAAGTTGTTTGCGGTTGGCCATCAACCATCCATCATTACATATATCCTCACATCATTACATCATGACTCTTAGCCTACATCATTACATCACCACTTGTGTTCCTAACACAAGGGCTAGGCTCAGGGTCGGTAACGAATCCTAGAGGCTGAGTAGGGCTGGGCAGGGCTGGGCTGGGCTGGGCAACATAGGCACGCTTTGTTGTCAGCGCATTTGCATAGCACTGTCGGGATAGCAAACGAGCTTGGGCTACATTGAGATGTTCCTGCATGGGGGCGAAGGGGGCATGGGGGTTAAGGATGCATGGGGGGAAGGCACCTACAGTACTGTAGACATCTACAGTACTGTAGACCCCTACAGTACTGTAGACCCCTACAGTACTGTAGACACCTACAGTACTGTAGACCCCTACAGTACTGTAGACATCTACAGTACTGTAGACATCTACAGTACTGTAGACACCCACAGTACTGTAGATGTCTACAGTACTGTAGACACCTACAGTACTGTAGACACCTACAGTACTGTAGACACCTACAGTACTGTAGACATCTACAGTACTGTAGACCCCTACAGTACTGTAGACCCCTACAGTACTGTAGACCCCTACAGTACTGTAGACCTCTACAGTACTGTAGACATCTACAGTACTGTAGACACGTACAGTACTGTAGACCCCTACAGTACTGTAGACCCCTACAGTACTGTAGACATCTACAGTACTGTAGACATCTACAGTACTGTAGACACCCACAGTACTGTAGACACCCACAGTACTGTAGACCCCTACAGTACTGTAGACCCCTACAGTACTGTAGACCCCTACAGTACTGTAGACACCTACAGTACTGTAGACACCTACAGTACTGTAGACACCTACAGTACTGTAGACACCTACAGTACTGTAGACACCTACAGTACTGTAGACCCCTACAGTACTGTAGACCCCTACAGTACTGTAGACATCTACAGTACTGTAGACATCTACAGTACTGTAGACACCTACAGTACTGTAGACATCTACAGTACTGTAGACCCCTACAGTACTGTAGACACCTACAGTACTGTAGACCCCTACAGTACTGTAGACACCTACAGTACTGTAGACATCTACAGTACTGTAGACACCTACAGTACTGTAGACACCTACAGTACTGTAGACCCCTACAGTACTGTAGACATCTACAGTACTGTAGACACCTACAGTACTGTAGACACCTACAGTACTGTAGACACCTACAGTACTGTAGGCAGCAGCAGCATGGGTGGCAGCAGCAGCAGGGGGGGGGGCAGCAGCAGCAGGGGGGGGGGGCAGCAGCAGCAGGGGGGGGGGGCAGCAGCAGCAGCAGTAGGGGGGGCAGCAGCAGCAGCAGTAGGGGGGGCAGCAGCAGCAGCAGCAGCAGCATGGGGGTAGCAGCAGCAGCAGCAGCAGTGGCAGCAGCAGCAGCAGCAGTGGCAGCAGCAGCAGCAGTAGGGGGGGCAGCAGCAGCAGCAGCAGTGGCAGCAGCAGCAGCAGCAGTAGGGGGGGCAGCAGCAGCAGCAGTAGGGGGGGTAGCAGCAGCAGCAGTAGGGGGGGTAGCAGCAGCAGCAGTAGGGGGGTAGCAGCAGCAGCAGCAGGGGCAGCAGCAGCAGCAGCAGCAGCAGTGGCAGCAGCAGCAGCAGCAGCAGCATGGGTGGCAGCAGCAGCAGCAGCAGCAGCAGCAGCAGCAGCAGCAGCAGCAGCAGCAGCAGTAGGGGGGTAGCAGCAGCAGCAGGGGCAGCAGCAGCAGCAGCATGGGTGGCAGCAGCAGCAGGGGCAGCAGCAGCAGCAGCAGCAGTGGCAGCAGCAGCAGCAGTAGGGGGGGCAGCAGCAGCAGTAGGGGGGGCAGCAGCAGCAGCAGTAGGGGGGTAGCAGCAGCAGCAGTAGGGGCAGCAGCAGCAGCAGCAGTGGCAGCAGCAGCAGCAGCAGTGGCAGCAGCAGCAGATATAGTAGGGGCACTGTAGCACTTACCTACCTTTTGGCTGCTGAGTGAAGGGGGGGGGGAGTGGAAGAGTGAAGGCGGGGAGGGGAGGTAGATGTGGAAGGCGGGAGGTGGGAGGCAGGGAGGCGGGAGACGGGGAGGCGGGAGGCAGGGAGGCGGGAGGTGGGGAGGCGGGAGGCTCAACCGGGTTGGGCTGGGCGGGGGTGGGTTGGGTTGGGGGCATGGGTTGGGGTGGGTGGGGGCATGGGTTGGGGGCATGGGTTGGGGTGGGTGGGGGCATGGGTGGGGGTGGGGGCGGGGGAGGGAGCGGGGGCGGGGGCGGGGGCGGGGGCGGGGGCGGGGGCGGGGGCGGGGGCGGGGGCGGGGGAGGATGAATTGGGAGGGGGTGGTTGTATAGGGAAAGTGGAGGGGAGGTGACCCATCAGACCTGCAACCAAGGGGCGTGCACGCGCGGTAGGGTGACCAGGCTGGGCACTGTGTTAGCTATCACCGTGGCCTTACCTTTGTGGTCCTCCTGGCCTCCTACCTGCTCACACCAGGCAACATATCCCATGCGCCAGTGGGGTGGGACTGCGGTGGGGAGTGTAGGGTTTAGGGAAGGGAAGGTGGGGTGAGGTGGGGGTTGCGATGCCACGTCAATCGAAGGGTGGGAGAGGGGAAGGGTAGGCTTGACAAGTATGGGAGGGGAGAGGGAGGGAGAGGGGGAAGGGAGGGGTGGGAAGAGGGTGGGTGGGGTGGGCTTTCTCCTGGCTGCTGGGATGTCAGGGGAGAGGTGACGGGGAGGAAGAGGGGGAAGGGAAGGGGAGGTCCATGGGGAGGGCGAGAGAAGTGGGGAGCGCATTGATAGTCTCACGTGTAGGCGCACAAGACCTGCGGCAATGATGTGACGATTTGTGTAACGAAGCAAACATTGGACATGGGTACTAGATGCACTCACCATTAGAGTAGGGAGATGTAGAGCTGGCAGATGGAGGGGCAGGTGTAGCAGCCCTCCATTACAACCCACCTTCCTTTGTCCTCACCTCAGTAGGAAGTGCAGGGTGGGAGAGAAGGGTTGGGTTGGGCTGGGCTGGGCTGGGCTGGGCTGGGCTGGGCTGGGCTGGGCTGGGCTGGGCTGGGCTGGGCTGGGCTGGGCTGGGCTGGGCTGGGCTGGGCTGGGCTGGGCTGGGCTGGGCTGGGCTGGGCTGGGCTGGGCTGGGCTGGGCTGGGCTGGGCTGGGCTGGGCTGGGCTGGGCTGGGCTGGGCTGGGCTGGGCTGCAACACAAGGGAGGCAACAGTGGGAACGTTGTGGGAGGTGATGAAATGGTGGTGGTGGTGGTGGTGGTGGTGGTGAGGGGGACTGGGAGGGGGTGGTGAACAGGGAGGTACTAGGCGTGATTGTAAGGCCTGCAGCAACCAGGTGTGGTAGCGGTTAGGCTGGATACTAAGGGCTATGCTGCGCAATGCTAGCTCCTTCTAAGCTCTTACCTTGGTCCTAAGCTCTTACCATGGTCCGTCTGGCCTCTTCGCTGCTCACAACACGTTGCACCTGCCTTGCGTTGGTGCATCAATGCTTGCGATAATTGCGGAGAATCGTTGCGAGGAAACTGGACGCGAGGCTAGCTGCGATGCTGGCTGCGAGGCTGGCTGCGAGGCTGGCTGCGAAACTGGCTGCGAGGCTGGCTGCGAGGCTGGCTGCAAAACTGGCTGCGAGGCTGGCTGCGAGGTGAGATCCTCGCACCGAGCTGCCTCACAGGTATGCTTCTGCGCTGCTGGACCAGCTGTGTGGCCGCGAGGTTGATTGCCGAGTATGTGGCTGCGAGTATGGGCTGGATGTGGCTGCGAGTATGGGTAACCTCGTGCGATGCCATCTGTGGACCAGCTGTGTGGCCGCGAGGTTGATTGCCGAGTATGTGGCTGCGAGTATGGGCTAGATGCGGCTGCGAGTATGGGTAACCTCGTGCGATGCCATCGCTGCAATACCGGCTACACGATGCTGCGACTAAGTGTTGGACGGATGCCTGAATGCAAGTGAGATGTTCAGAACTTTTCTAAGTGCTTAAAGGCTACAGTACTGTAAGTGGTCTCTCGAGGTACCTCGAGGTACCTCGAGGTACTGTAGATGTCTACAGTACTGTAGATGTCTACAGTACTGTAGATGTCTACAGTACTGTAGAGGTCTACAGTACTGTAGATGTCTACAGTACTGTAAATGGTCTCTCGAGGTACCTCGAGGTACCTCGAAGTACTGTAGATGTCTACAGTACTGTAGATGTCTACAGTACTGTAGACATCTACAGTACTGTAGAGGTCTACAGTACTGTAGATGTCTACAGTACTGTAGATGTCTACAGTACTGTAAATGGTCTCTCGAGGTACCTCGAGGTACCTCGAAGTACTGTAGATGTCTACAGTACTGTAGATGTCTACAGTACTGTAGACATCTACAGTACTGTAGAGGTCTACAGTACTGTAGATGTCTACAGTACTGTAGATGTCTACAGTACTGTAAATGGTCTCTCGAGGTACCTCGAGGTACCTCGAAGTACTGTAGATGTCTACAGTACTGTAGATGTCTACAGTACTGTAGACATCTACAGTACTGTAGAGGTCTACAGTACTGTAGATGTCTACAGTACTGTAGATGTCTACAGTACTGTAAATGGTCTCTCGAGGTACCTCGAGGTACCTACAGTACTGTAGATGTCTACAGTACTGTAGATGTCTACAGTACTGTAGATGTCTACAGTACTGTAGAGGTCTACAGTACTGTAGAGGTCTACAGTACTGTAGATGTCTACAGTACTGTAAGTGGTCCCTCGAGGTACCTCGAGGTACCTACAGTACTGTAGATGTCTACAGTACTGTAGATGTCTACAGTACTGTAGATGTCTACAGTACTGTAGGTGTCTACAGTACTGTAGAGGTCTACAGTACTGTAGACATCTACAGTACTGTAGAGGTCTACAGTACTGTAGATGTCTACAGTACTGTAGATGTCTACAGTACTGTAAATGGTCTCTCGAGGTACCTCGAGGTACCTCGAAGTACTGTAGATGTCTACAGTACTGTAGATGTCTACAGTACTGTAGATGTCTACAGTACTGTAAATGGTCTCTCGAGGTACCTCGAGGTACCTACAGTACTGTAGATGTCTACAGTACTGTAGATGTCTACAGTACTGTAGATGTCTACAGTACTGTAGAGGTCTACAGTACTGTAGAGGTCTACAGTACTGTAGATGTCTACAGTACTGTAAGTGGTCCCTCGAGGTACCTCGAGGTACCTACAGTACTGTAGATGTCTACAGTACTGTAGATGTCTACAGTACTGTAGATGTCTACAGTACTGTAGGTGTCTACAGTACTGTAGAGGTCTACAGTACTGTAGACATCTACAGTACTGTAAGTGGTCTCTCGAGGTACCTCGAGGTACCTACAGTACTGTAGATGTCTACAGTACTGTAGATGTCTACAGTACTGTAGATGTCTACAGTACTGTAAGTGGTCTCTCGCGATGTACCCCGACAGTACTGTAGACACCTACAGTACTGTAGCATGGCCGTATCTCACCAACCGCGCAAAATCACGAATTTTAGTTTCAACCCCCGATCTTACAATGCCTTCTTTAGACTATGTACCAAGTCCGAGGCTCTGTTCGTGTACTCGCGAGGTACCCCGACAGTACTGTAGACACCTACAGTACTGTAGCATGGCCGTATCTCACCAACCGCGCAAAATCACGAATTTTAGTTTCAACCCCCAATCTTACAATGCCTTCATTTGACTATGTACCAAGTCCGAGGCTCTGAATCTCAAAAATGCTGTTACTAATTTGCCTGAGTGTATCTCAAGGAGCACCATTTTCTTTAACCGCACTGGTCGCTGCTCTAGCAAGGGCAAGGGTGCATGGGCTAACCATAGACTAGGCATCCGCACTACCAAAGCTGGGGGACAAGGGCAAAGTGAGTACACACATGTCTTGTGACCAGTGTTTACTTGGGGCACAATGCTGCATTGAACCGACGCACAGGCTGCTTCACTGGCACAGCATGCGTGGACAGCATCAACATCACCCACATACATCCCCAAGTCAGCTATGACTAGGTGTTTATGTGCCTGGTATGCACTGACAGCATCTAGCAATCACCCCTCACTTTGCAACGACTCTGGATGGTGTATGTCAGCTTCTCCCCACAAAACTGAAGTGGCCATAGGTCGGCCAGGCTTGCTGGACCCACAGCTGCGAGCACCATGCAGTCCCACCATCCCTCTCATCTCACGCATTTCATGACGAGCACCCATAATGCAGGCCACACACCAGTAAGCAGACAGAAACACCTCTCCAAACCTCTCCAATGCCTCAACTCCACAGCTGAGCAGACATTTGTGGCTGACCACCCAAGTCAGGCCTCAAGAACTAGGAGGCCACACAGCGTGCCAGGTGCCTACGATCCACATTGGCAACAGCAGCAGGTTCAGGAGGTGGCATCAAGAAGGGTACAGGGACACCAAGGCGGCATAAGGTGGGCAGTCAGGCAGTCATGCTTCTTGAAAAGCAGGTGACAAATTCAGAACACAAGTGCAACTATAACAACCCACGGGTGCATTTAGACCGATGAGGTGACTCCGCACTAGGTAGGTAGGTGGATGGGTAGGTAAGTAAGTAGGGGCACGCATGCACAAGATCGAGTAGGCTTCTCAGATGGCTTGGTGGACTGGCGCAGTGTGAGGCAGCCCCTGACGTTTGGGTCATGTGACCTGTGTGCCACGGCACTGGAGGCCGTGGTGATGATGGTGATGATGACGATGATGGTGGTGACAATGACGGTGGTGATGATGACGATGATGGCAGTCACCCTTACCTGCAGGGTCATTGCGTCATGCGCCGGCCTCTTGCGTCTATGCTCACATATCCGACTCGCTGGCAGTGTGGTGCTGGGCGCTGGGGTGCTGCCCCTCCAGGACAGCAGTGCTGCCTCAGCATCTCTAGGCATCATGTGCCCGCCATCATCAGCTGCAGCTGCAGTGTCCAGGCTCAAAGCTCGCTCCTTACGTGGCTGCCCATGGTCAACACGTAGCAGATAAGTGGACATCTTGCCCTTGCCCTGCAAGTCAACAACAAATTAAGCGATGCATCATATGCTCCAGGCCTGTGAATAACCGCACCTGACCACCAAACAGCCAAGCTCCAATTGCATGTCACACCACGACATCACACTATAACGTGTGACACCACAACAATGCCCAGCAGACATCACACAACGCAGTCCTGATGACGCCGGGGATGATGTTGCAGCCTGTCCTGTGACTGTGACACTTTGCATTGTCCCAACCACACTGCAAAGCTCATATGTGACTGGCCATAGTGGCGTGTGGTGCCGGTGACACACACAAGCAATGCAGCTGGTACGGCCACTGTGAGGCCAGTCTGCCTGACCCCACCTTGACCTCAATGCTGCCCCGTTGCTCCCACTCCAGGGCTCGGCGCTCTGGTGGCAGCAGGCTGTAGGTGGCCTCACTGACCTGCAGCCTCCCAGGCAGGCCTGTACATTCACGCAAACAGTCACACACTTACACATGTGACATTTTGTTGGCAGGTGTGACAATGACATCCACACACTTGATCATGACTTTGATGATGCGCATAGAAGCAGCCTTGGAGTGTGGGAGCCTAACCAACCTCAGTGCTGAGCCACAGACTGCAGCCAGTGCAGCTGCTACCCCTGCCAATGCCAGTGTGAAAGTCACTCATCACACAATGACTTTGGGATCAACCAGGACATCAGCTCATGCCCGTGCAGTGCCGGGTTCTGATGCCGGGTTTGGCATCTAGTGCCGGCCTGCCAGCTGCAATGCATTTGAAAGGCCTCAGGCCTCAAGTGAAAGTGTGGGCAGGGTGGTGTATGTCACAGTGGGGTGTGTTGATGTGTGGGCACCATTGGGAGTTCAAGGTAGCCCACCTGTTGACTCCATGCGTGAAGCGGTGTTCACGGTGTCTGCACGGAGTGAACAAACGATGCACTCTAGAACATCTCCACAAGTCAGGGCTCTGGCGTGCTTTGACAGTGCTTTGCCTGGTGTGCTTAAACTGTGCTTTGCTTGGTGTGCTTTGTCAGTGCAATGGGTGTTTGGTGACTTGTTTGGTGACTTTGGGAGAGGGAGGCACGGTGTCTGGGCTGAGGGCCTGCACCAGGGCTTGCACAATGACTTGGACATAACCACTGGACTCTACATCATAGCGTCGACGGATACCAGTGCACATGAGGAACATGGTGATCAGCATGGGGCTCACCACCAAACAGTGCATATCTCGCACGGGTGATGCCGACCACCCCTGACATCACACGCCCCGAGTGTATGCCCTGCACCGGCAGGCAGCTAGTCAGGATAACCCTACATACCACTGGTGTGATCTGGCCAGCGCCTTGCATTGCAATGTGTAGACATTCTCTCTCTGGCCCTGGCCCTGGCCCTGACCCTGACCCTGATCTGGCCCTGACCCTGGCCAGCGCATTGCATTGCAATGTGTAAATATCCTCTGAGCTTCTCCTACCACAGACACGGCACGGCCAAGCCTCAGGGCGGGTCACCTACAGATCAAATGGCTTATTTCTGCAATGCGTCATGGTGCTTGCAATGCGTCAAGTGGCTTGGCACTGCATGTGCGCAGGACAGCATGCACTGCCAGGCGGAGCCTGGCCGTGACACCTGGACCTGGACCTGACACCCTGCCAGGTCTCATTCCCATGTCAGCGGCGGCCCCCCTTCCTGTGCATTTAGCCTCCTTTTGGCCTGGTTTGGCTATCTGCTTGTCATGCTGCCTCTTTATGCTCGCTACCAACAGCTGTGCACCACTGCAGCCATGTCCAGGCTCAAAGCTGGCTCCTTACGCTGGGCCAGCTTGCCCTTGGAGGGTGCCCCTTGGAGGGTGCCCCTTGGAGGGTGCCCCTTGGAGGTGCCCTTTAATGTGCCATGCCAAACCTGGGGCCATACCAAACCTGCCAAGGCAAAGCCAGCCCCACAGCCTGGCAGGTGGCTAACAGGGACTGCAATGCAGCATCGAACATGCAGCGCATTGGGGAGAGCAAGTGGCGCCCACTGGAGCTGTGCTGGTGGCCAGAGCAGGGGAAACTGCCAGCCAAGGGCAAGGAGTACCCAGGCTTGGGGTACAAGCGGCTGCGAGACAAGCCACCCAAGGCCCAGCAGCAGCAGCCTGCTGTGGCACAGTAGTGTGTGCCCCCCCCCACCACTTGACGCTGTCATCAGCTTACGCTTAGTGCATGTTTTGTCATGCCAACTCTACGGTGTAGCCCTAACGGGTCAGGCAATGCTGTAGGTGGTAAGCGACCGTGACCATGTGTATGCCATGTGCATGCCATGCGATGGGAACTCCACACAGACAAAACCTCTGTTTTGTAGTGGTTCACAATTACTGTGTTTGACTGCAATGAAGGCTCAAGGTTGAGGGCCAAGGTGCTGGGCCAGCTTGGGTGAATGTAAGTGTGAGTGATTGAGTGTGTGGGCTGATGAGGGAGGTGCTGCCCATGCCACCCAACACCTAGGCACCCACCACACGGATCTGCACTGAGCCGCCCAGCAGGCTCGGCACAGCCGCTGCCGCGTCTAGCATGGCCTTGCCAAACTCCACCAAGTTGTGTGCGTGCGCCTCAGTCTCGACCAGGAGGCCAGTGCAGGCCATGAACTGCACACCAGGCTAACACGTTTTGCGCCCTGAGTGCCGGCATGATCTAAGCGCCAAGGTGTGATTCATTGTGGTGTGGCTGTAATCTGGGCTGCCGAGGCGTTCCTGGGCCTGTGGTGTTGTCCTCCTCTACTGTGTTGTTGACCACAGGATGACACCCGCCCTGACAACGATGGTGACCATGGTGACAATGGTGGCCAGCTGGCAACGATTGTGTGCAAGTTCACATGGAAGGGGGCGTCAGCCAGAGCAAGGCTGCCACTCAATGCACCAAGGTGAACAGAATGTGGTGAAGCTGCCTGGGCTGTCAGATGGCTGTCAGCTGGTGGCTGCTTGTGCAGCTGTATCCTGCTGCTGTCGCTGCATGCATGCTCCACTTAGGTGCGCCACCTCCACTCACAGCATCTCCAATTGTCTCCACCTGCACGTGTCACACCCGGCACCTGTCAAGCACCGCCGTGTGCAGCAGTGCATGCTCCTAGCCAGATGCATTGCATGGGCAAGGCACTGAGTTTGTTCGCACCAACAGAGGATTTAGCCAGCAGGTCCTTGACTAAGGTGTTTACTGTGGACTCTGAATTGACAACAGCCAACCAGCGGGACCAGCCAGCGGACCCTGTATCCACTATTGAGAGCCCAGCGTGCGTCATAGCAATGACCAACATGTGCAACAACCAGAGCGTCAAGGCAGATGCTGAGCAGCAGCTGTGGTATGACTGGTTTGATCTGGCATGGCAGAGAAGGCTCGACTCCCTTTTGTACCTTGAACTATCCTAACCCAGGACTTATACCTTGTACACGCCATGCAAGCCACACAGGGCGTCATAGCGGGAGAAGAGGTCGTGCAGCATACGCATCACGTCCTCGGGCTCGCATTGCTGGCTCATGTTGGTAACTGCAGGTGCATGCGGGGGGAGAGCAAGGTGGGACCTACTGGCACAATGCAGCCTGCAGCCTGCTGGCATGCGATCGCTTGGTGGCTGTTATTGTAACCATGCGAGTTAGCACATGTTGGGTACAGGCCGGCACTGCCGCCATAGAGTGTGCTGACTTGATGATGCTCATGCAATGCAGGAGGCGCAGACAGTGGTCAGAAGGGGCTGGCAGGCCTGGTTTGCCTGAGCTGCTGCAACACATTGTATGTTGCACAATCATATAGGGGCTTCAAGTGCACAGGCTCCATTCCGGAACTCACATCCAACGATGTCGGCGAACAGTACAGACACCGCAGGATGCCACTGCAGTGGCAAAGGCGATGCATCAGGGGCAGGGCAGCCTGTCAGCACACTGAAGCACTAGCACACGGCACCTGAGACCTGCACACTGCCTGAGAAGGCAGGGCAGCTTCTCACTGCCTTTTCAAGTCCCTTTGTGAGTTGGTGTGGGGGTGCACTGGGCGGCAGTACATCTGCCGCTGGGGCCACCCTGCACTGATCAGCTGCGGGCTGCCCTGAACTAACTACTGTCAAACCAGGCGACGCACCTGCTTGTAGGGAATGTGGGTCTGCATTGGGCTCAGAGGGCCGGCATCCAGCAAACTGCGTTCAGGTGATGGCTGGGTGTTAGGGGTGTCTTTGTCGTTGATCTTGGCTCTTCGGGTCAGACTGTCAGCCACGTGCTGGGGCATGATGTCCTGCAACAGCCAATGTGAGCAACAGCAAAGGCCTCGGTGGCGCAATGCACCATCCTTGACTTTCATCCTCACATTGACACTTGTAGAGGATTACTGGGGATAGAATTTGTCGCTGATGCGATGCTAGATCAGAAGCAAGGCCAGACTGCCTGCATGTGGGGAGTCTAGTAGGCTGGGCAGCTGCTGGAGAGGCAATGGCAATGGCAGGCGTAGGTAGTGGGAAGCACAAGTACGGGAGCATGCTGAGCTTGCTTGGCGGGAGCATGCTGAGCATACGACCCCGGCGTCACTCAGGCAGTCAGCGCAGCCTCAGGGGTGTGGATGTGAAGTTAGGCCAGCTGGTAACAGACCAGTTGGCCCGGTGGAAGCTGAGCAAGGGCCAGGTGCGGCATGCCAGTGGCCTGAACAACTCCCACCGTGACACTGAGCATTGTCTAGCACCTATCAAGCCCCACCTCCAGCACCTGGCAGCAGCAAGCTCAGCTGGCACCTCCGTGGAGGCCAACCTGAAGCACATCAGTGTCACTCTGGCCACCTGGGATGCGACGTGGGAGGTGTTCCTGGACCCCAAGTGGGCACGGCAGCGGCTGAGGCTGTACGGAGCCCAGGACCGGGCGCTGCAGCAGTTCTTCAAGCAGGTGAGGGTGGGTGGGTGGGTGGGTTTGGTAGTGTGAGGTGGTGGGTAAGGCATAAAGCCTTGGTGTACAAAGCCTTGGGCAAGAAGCCATGGTGCCACCATAGCAGCCACCCTGCGTGCCTTGTGTGCATGACTGCAGTTGAAAAAGGAGATGGCTGATGTGGACATGAAGCCCCATGGGCGTGCCAAGCAGCTGGTGGTGTTCTTTGGTGCAACAAGCATTGGCACCCGAGGAGGGTGGGGTGCTGACGCGGTGCTGCATGCCTGCTGCAAGGTGGTGTGCAGGCCCAGGGGCACAGACCAGCGGCGGGGCAGGGTGGTACTAGTGGATGAGCACCGCACCAGCCGGGTCAGCTCAGCAGTGAATGGCCAGCAGCCCTGTGAGAGCCGGCTGAGCAAGCGCAGGGCCACCAGGCCTGCAGACTGGAAGCCCCCAGCAGGGCAGGTGCAACAGCGCTTGCTGCGCCCAGCCTGGAGCCAGCAGCGTGACCAGTCAGTGCGGGGCCTGATGTGGAGCCCGGTAGTGGCCCCCTGCAAGCCCCCACAGGCCCCATGCAGGAGCCAGGCAGCCACACAGCCAGCAGCCTCAGAGCCAGGGCCCAGCACTCCCCAGCCAGCCAAGCGCAGCAAGCGCACCAAGGCTGAGCAGGGCAAGGCTGCCAAAGCCAAGCCAGCCCCACAGCCAGGCAGGTGGGCAGACAGGGACTGCAATGCAGCGCTGAAAATGCAGCGCATTGGGGAGAGCAGGTGGCGCCTGCTGGAGCTGTGCTACTGGCCAGAGCAAGGGAAGCTGCCAGCCAAGGGCAAGGAGTACCCTGGCCTGGGGTACAGGCGGCTGCGAGACAAGCCACCCAAGGCCCAGCAGCAGCAGCAGCAGCAGCAGCAGCAGCAGCAGCAGCCTGCTGAGCACAGTAGTGTGTGCCGCCTCTTGAGCTGTCATCAGCTCACAATTAGTGCATGACTTTCATGCCAACTCTACATCATAGCCCTGTGCGTCAGGCAATAGTGTAGGTGGCAGGCGACCATGCCCATGTGTATGCCATGTGTATGCCATACGTATGCCATGTGCATGGGAACTCCACAGATAAAACAACCAATTTGTAGCGGTCCACGCTTAGTGTACCATTGCAATGAAGGCTCTAGGTTGAGGGCCAAGGTGCTGAAGGGTGCGTGTGGCGTTGTAAGCGGCGCCCCCTCAGCATGCAAACCCTAATGCAATATACAGTGAAGTCGGTCCTGCTGCCGAATGTCACGAGATGAAAGAAACGAAGTGCGCAGCTGAGCCCAAGAAGGGAACATTAAGGGCAGCTTGAGGCAGATGACTGTCTATTGCCCCACTCTAAGAAGAAGGTGGAGACAGGGAATCAGGTCCCAGGCACTGAACACGACTATTAAGACAACACAGCCCCTCGTTGTAGGGGGAAAGATGTGCATATGCGGCGCCAGTGAGCTGCCAAAGTTGCATAGCTGGCATGCACCCCTCACCTGCAGCACCCTCTGCCCTGCCTCCAGCTCCGCTTTCAAGGCCTGGCTGTGCATCACCTGGCTCACAAGGTTGCCCAGCTGCATGCAAAACAGTCAGACCAGCCAGCTTGGGTGAGTGAATGAGTGTGTGCCTTGCAAGGGCAAAGGGCCCTGTGCCGACTCAGCAGCCAATACTCATAGTAGCTGGTACATTTGGTGAAGCTCTACAACACAGCACAGCTGACACTTTTTCACAAACAACACAAACATGTACAAAAACCACAGCATTGGCAGGATATAAAATGCACTTACAAAGGCACAGCACAGCTGACCACAGTTAAAGGAAGCAAATCTTAGTAGACCAGGTCACTTGTGCGGCAGAGCATGAGAGCAGTGAGCATGAGAGCAGTGAGGGCATGAGAGCAGTGAGCATGAGAGCAATGAGCATGAGAGCAGTGGTGAGCATGAGAGCAGTGAGGGCAGCTCCTCGCACCTCAACCACCAGCCGCTGCAGACCACTGCCCAAGGAGCCAGAGCTCTTGCCCATCAGGATCAGGGCGCCCAGGTCTTGGCCCATGAATAGCAGGGGAACCACCTGCGGCAGGGGCCCAGGCTGCGTGTGCCTTGCAAGCGCACCCAACTCGGTGCTAAACAAGCCATCCCTGGCTTGGGCAACCCTGGCTAGGGCAATGAGGAACCCAAGGCCTAGCAGCAGCAGCCTGCTGGGGAACAGTAGTGTGTGCCCCCTACCTTGAGCTGTCATCAGCTCACAATGAGTGCTTGCATTTAATGCCAGCTCTAGGCTACAGCATTGTCACAGGGAACATGGGCTGAAGCTGGCATGCGTGTCACCATAAATAGAGGATGTATCAATCCAGCAAAGCAGAACTGCTGAGTGGCTGCACAGTGGCTGTGTCCTTCTACACCACCTGCTTACCATAAAGGAGCGTACGCCATGGGTTTGGTGCTGGGCAGTCCAGTCCTCAAACTTCAGGCCTGACGCCTCATAGTCTTGGGAGAAGACCACAACCTGGTTTTCCTTGGCGTATATTACGCTTGGCAGGGTCACCAGGGGCAAAGTGCGCACGTTTAGCGCACAGCGCACCACCTCCGCCTTCCAGCCCCAGTGGATGATGTGCAAGGTAGCCAGCGCCTGCTGCAGGCTGCCCTGCTCCTTCAACACCACCAGCTGAACCTGCAGAGTCACACCTCCAGCCTCTAGCGCCAATGCTGGTGCATGGGCCTGGCAAGCCTGCTGTAAGTGATGGGCCTGGCTGCCTGCTGGTGCAGGGCATGAGGAAGCTGGCCATGCATGAGGAAGTCGTCATCAGATGAGGATGGGGAGTGGGGAGGTGCATTGTGATTTGAGCTGAGCAGGCGCTCTCGGGTGGCGGAAGGGCTTGCGCTGTCAGTGCTGTGAGTGGAAGTGGAAGTGCCCTTGGAGGGTGCCCCTTGAAGGTGCCCTTTGGAGGTGCCCTTTGGAAGTGCGAGAGTGCGTGACATCGCCTCCTGGGTATAAGTAGGTATCAGCAGGTGTTGGTAGATATGAGCCTAGTGAGGCAATGCCTCCGCATACAGCGCATTGGGGAGAGCAGGTGGCGCCCACTGGAGCTGTGCTACTGGCCAGAGCAGGGAGCTCTGACAGCCAAGGGCAAGGAGTACCCTGAGCTGGGGTACAAGCGGGTGCGAGACAAGCCACCCAAGGCCCAGCAGCAGCAGCCCGCTGCGGCACAGTAGTGTGTGTCCCCCTTTGAGCTGTTATCAGCTTACCATTAGTGCCTGTTTGTCTTGCCAACACTACATCACAGCCCTCTGGGTCAGGCAATAGTGTAGGTGGTAGGCGACCATGCCCATGTGTATGCCATGTGCATGCCATGTGTATGCCATGTGCATAAGAACCTTACACAGACAAAAACACCATTTTGTGATGGTCCATGATTAGTGTACCGTGGCAATGAAGGCTCTAGGTTGAGGGCCAAGGTGCTGTAAGTGATGGCAAGTGAAGGTTTGTCATGTGGACCCCTAAGTATGCAAGGGTCAACAGTTGGTCCACATCCCTGATCCCTAATGACGCGCACAAAACAGGATAAGTGCGCAGCTGACAGCCAGGTTGAAGCAAGGGTGGCATTGCATGGCTGGGTCAACCGTGTAGCAGCAGTGCGCCCAAGCTGCAAGGCATGGCACCAGACCCACTGGACCCCCGCCCTCAGGCACCCACTACTCTCCCTCATCAGAACTGTCCCGGGCAATGGCCTGCGCCAGCCCTTTTTGACGTTCAAGCATCTAAAGCCAAGGCCCTGATTGTTTGATTTGCTGTTTGCTTCTTCACTCACCAGGAACTCATCATTGAAGACTTGCTGCGTGCTCATGGCCAGGGCCCGGCAGATGCCTGGCACTGAGGGCACCTCCTCATGAGCTAGCACCTGACATGCCACAAGGCACACAGAGTGCTCATCAGCGTGTGTGCACTCTTTGCGAATGTGGCTACTGTTGCTGTTGCCGTTGCTGCTGCTACGGAAGGGGGTGGTGATGGTGGTGATGACTGATGCAGCAACATAGATTCGGGCTACAGGCTGCAACCTCACCTGCTCCAGAAAGGTTGCGCAAACGCCCTGGTGCTGGGCATACCACTGCTGCTGTGGGTCCACCAGCACTGTCACACGGCCCCACACACTCTGGGCTGCACTGACCTGGTGGGGCACGGCAGGGGGGCGGGAAAAAGGCGTGCTGGAGGGGAGAACAAGGATGGGGAGTGGGGAGGGGCATTGGGGTGCAAGCTGGCAATGGTGTAGGGTGGAAGGCTCCCATGCCTTGTGCATGGAAACATAACCCCACACAGACAAAACACTACTCCTAGTGACGGGAACTTATTCTAGCTTTGCGAGGTGATGAGGGAGGTGCTGGAGGGGAGAGACAGGAAGGAGGTAGGAATGGAGGTAAACAGGACCCTTCATGGCATGGCTGGTTCCTAATTCCTTCAGGGTTCTCACTTCTTTTTGCTTGCCCTTCCCACACTACCCTGCTCTGATGCCCACTCATCACCCCGACCCAAGCCACCCACCCCTCACACCCCTCACACCCCTCACAGCCTCACCACCACAAACACCATGACGGTGAGAAGGATGGTGGCGGCTGTGCTCCCCAGGTTGCTGGGTCCCTCTGAGTGGCCCACGGGAATCAGCCCACCCTGAGTAGCGCCGCCCTCCTGACCAAACAGCAGCAGTTCAATGCCCAGCTGGTCCACTCTGGCCACAAATGCCCTCCACAGCACGTTCGAGGCGTGCGCTGCAGCCTGGGTGTACTGCAGCGCCAGCACCAGGCCCATCAGCACCTGGCCTGCCAGGCTCGCCGCTGCAACCAGGCGGTCAGCTTGCATGCTGGCTACAGCGGAGCGCAGGCGCCAACGCGTGGTCAGGCTGGCTGCCAGCTGCACCAGCACTCGCATCAGCACGTAGGCGATGGCCGGCCAGGCAGCGAAGAGGAACAGGTCAGTGACAGGCATCGGGGCCTCGCCAGCTCGTGCGGCACGCCAGATAGCCAGGAGGTAGAACAGCAGCACCTGGGCAGGGCACAAGACGGTGGGTTGCCTGCAAGCTGGCCTGTGGCCCAAGCCCTATGACCAGCCTACAGGTGAGCAGGGCTGCAGCAGTGTCACCGCACCGCCGCCATCATACCATCACCCCTGCTGCACCTTCGCCAGCCAAGAGGGCATTGCAATCCTTGATGCCAAGGCAGGGGACAGAGCGATAGGGCGGCAAACACCACGAGCAATCAGCAGAAGCTTCAAAGGGAGTGGGAGTGGTAGCAGGAACATCAAGCACGCCAGGCCAGCTCTGCCATGCACAGTACTGCCATTCACAGTACTGGAAGGTGGTGGTGGATCCCTGGGCGACACACTTGCTGAGAGGGTGCTGGGGAGGGTGCGAGTGGGTGAGCACCGCACTAGCTGAGTCAGCTCAGCAATGCGTGGCCGTTGGCAGCGTGACAAGCGCAACCCCAAGCTGCCAAGCCCCACCCATCACCCAAAGTAAGCAGGGGTCTGCACCAGTTTTTTTTTCAAAACAGCCAAGCTGATGCTGGTCACGAAGGGTCTAGGACCATCACATGGCTGGTTACGCAGTTGGTCCCGACTGGTTACGGAAATCAAATATCGCAGCATTTTCGTAGACAAAACGAGCTTTTGGTTCCGATCGTCACGTATTACGCGAAAAAAACATCACTGGTCTGCACCAGGGCTGCAATGCAGTCTGGTTCATGCGATGGAGCAGGGGCGACCACACGGTTGAGCTGTGGTCTTGCGCAGCACCCCGAGGCAGTTCCCCAGCCTGACCCCGACCTGGCAAGTTGGCCCCAACCACAACCCCGCCTGAGATACTAGCGGTTGTGGTAGGCCCCCATGGCCCGGTAGCTGTAGCCTGAGCAATCCTTAAATGCCAGTTTGCATCTGCGCTGTTTGCAAGCCATGATGCCAATCCTAGGCTACATGCCTGCCAGGTCTGGCAACAGCTTAGGAGGAGGGTGGCTTAGGGCAGCTGTGACTCTGGGTCAGTAGTGTTGTCACTCGCGCTGTGGCTGTGATCAGCTGCCTGTCGCGGATATGTTGGGTGTAGGGTGCTGCAAGGCTGATGGCTGATGGCGGGCTGTTTGCGGGCCCTTGAGGGAGGTGCTGGTTGCCTACCTAGCAGTAAAGGCTGCGTCTATCATGGAGACAAAGCTGTGCATCGAGGTGACCAGGCTGAGCGACAAGTGAGCAGGCATGATAAACAAAGAAGACCGCATGCCCCTTTGCATAGTCAGGCTCTTGGCTCTTGGCTCCTTACCTTGATTGGCAGGGTGGTCACGAACAGCTGATCTCCAAAGTCCAGCAGTCCCCACTTTGCAGTGATGACCATGAGCCCACGCAGCGGTGACAAGTGCTGAGATGGACTGCGCAGCCAGCAGGATGCACAGGGCTCAGCTCACCACTGGTTTGATAGTAGCCCAGCCCCCACAGCCGCTGTGCTGAATACTACAATGGAAGTGCCCTTGGAGGGTGCCCCTTGGAGGTGCCCTTTGGAGGTGCCCTTCGAAAGTGCGAGAGTGAGTGACATCGCCTCCTGGCTATAAGTAGGTATCAACAGGTGTTAGTAGATATGAGCCTAGTGGCGCAATGCCTCCGAGGAAGCGGCCCAGTGCCGCGGAGCATGAGCCGCTTCCGATTGAAAGCCCGCGAAAACAAGCTTCGTCGTAGTCGCAGTGTCGTCCGCTGCAATTGTGCAGTCCAGTGAGCTCCGCGCTGCTCACATCGCTTCTGTGCATGACAGCGCAGGTCCTAGCACCCCTCCAGGCAAACAACGCGAGGAGCGAAGGGCTGAATGGAAAACCCAGCGACGACAGGTACGCACGGGGGCGCATACCGCCTTGTATGCCCCCGCACTGTTTGTGTCCCCGCACTATTTGTGTCCCCGCATTGTATGCCGGCCTGCCAAAATGTCGAGTGTAATTGGCTGCAGGTCATCAAAGTCCCGGGTGGCGCCCGGTAGTGGCCCCCCGCAAGCCCCCACGGGCCCCACGCAGCAGCCAGGAAGCCTCACAGGCAGCAGCCTCAGAGCCTGGGCCCAGCACTCCCCTGCCAGCCAAGCGCAGCAAGCGCACCAAGGCTGAGCCGGCAGCTGAGCCCAACAAGGCCCAGGGCAAGGCTGCCAAGGCCAAGCCAGCCCCACAGCCAGGCAGGTGGCTGGACAGGGACTGTAATGCAGCGCTGTACATGCAGCGCACTGGGGAGAGCAAGTGGCGCCCACTGGAGCTGTGCTGGTGGCCAGACCAGGGGAAACTGCCAGCCAAGGGCAAGGAGTACCCTGGCTTGGGGTACAAGCGGCTGCGAATCAAGCCACCCAAGGCCCAGCAGCAGCAGCCTGCAGTGGCACAGTAGTGTGTGCCCCCCCCCCCCCCCCCACTTGAAGCTGTCATCAGCTTACGCTTAGTGCATGTTTTGTCATGCCAACTCTACGGTGTAGCCCTAACGGGTCAGGCAATGCTGTAGGTGGTAGGCGACCGTGACCATGTGTATGCCATGTGCATGCCATGTGTATGCCATGCGATGGGAACTCCACACAGACAAAAACACTGTTTTATAGTGGTTCACAATTACTGTGTTCGACTGCAATGAAGGCTCAAGGTTGAGGGCCAAGGTGCTGACTTCAACCACTGCAACCATGTATGTTCCCCCTGCGCCTCTACCGTTGGCTTCGTGCCATGTCCGAGTTACGCGCAAGGCAGGGGCACAGTGATGGTGTTTGCAAAGCCAATAGGCCCGCCAATAGGTACCTCGAAGGCCGCGAGATGTGGCTTGTAGGTTTTGATTGGTTGGAGTCAGCAGGTGATGGCCGTCGGGTCAGCATGGCACATGATGCTGCACAGCTGCCCAGAAAGCCACCCAAGGCCCACCAAGACCTCTACAGCCACACACCATGCTGCACACAACACGCATACATGGGAGATGGGGGCTGCAGACCCACCCCACTCGCAGCAGGGCCAGGCTGATGTGCAGCAGTGGCACCGTGAAGTCCAGGCGTAGGCCCCACGCCCAGGTCCTCAGACGGAAGGCTGTTGCGGGGCGCCTCCAGTAGAGCACCGCGTGCAGCAGGCACCCCACCCAGTACAGGGAGGCGGGTGCTAGGCATGCTGCAATTTGCATGGGCGTCATGGACGAACCCAGCGCATGCAGTAGCGGCCAGCTGACCAGGTGGGAGATCAGGGGCACCTCTATGCCTAGCAGCAGCTGGTCACGCAGGATGAGCTGGGCCTGCTGGGCTGTGAACAAGCAGGGAGGCGGTGGGGCGGCAAGGGGCAGGGGTGGTAGGCATGGGGGTCCTGAGGGGTGATTAAAGCCAAGCTGGCCATGCATGAGGAAGTCGTCATCAGACGAGGATGGGGAGTGGGGAGGTGCATTGTGATTTGAGCTGAGCAGGCGCTCTTGGGTGGCGGAGGGGCTTGTGATGTCAGTGCTGTGATCTGGTGTCAGGAGGAAGGCAGCGCTGGAGGGGAGAGGGGAGGTTGCCTCCAGGCTGCGACAGTCTCCCCACAATACAGCGGGCTGTGTGCCAGTGGCTGAGCCAGGGCCGTCCCACCCCCTCCCCCGCTGTGTGTCAGGCTGCCCAGCACTGAGCTTCCCAGCTGCACTGATCATGCAGCGGAGCTCCCAGCTGTGGGTCCGATGCGTGGAGGTGTGAGAGGGGCAGGGTGACCCCTGGCCTGCTGCCCTGCGTGCACAGCTGTGCTCTGCGTCCAGGCTCAAACTGGCCGGCAGCCGGTGGACAGCCTGTGACCCGGGCCGTGGCCTGCCCACAGCCTGCAGCGGCTCTGACACAGCTGCGCCTTGGCCCTGCTCTGCTGTGAGGCCCTGCAGCGGGCTCTGTGAGGTTAGCCCCTGGTGGCAAGGCTCTGCAGACAGCAGATAGCCGGAAGGCGGGTCATGCAGGGACTCAGTCTGAAACCGGCGTAAACGTAGGCCCCTGGACGGGCTGGTAGCCAGGCCCTGGGTGCCGACAGCTGGCAGCTGGCTGGTGTCCACCGTCTGCAGGAGCAGGGTGGACGCCCCACCACCCAGGTGGCCAGTGGGTGACCGGTTGTCTGAGCTGGAGGTGCGGAGGCAGCCTGGCGCACTGGGCAGCGGCAGGGGAGGCTGGCATGGCACGTTGGGTGCATATGGTGTTGGGGAGGTGTGGGTGGGATACTGAGGAGCGGAGTGGGTGCTGGGGCGAGGGCTGGGCCTGGCCAGAGGCAGGGGCACATGTCCAGGAGTGCTGGTCAGTAGGTGTGGGGGACAAGGCGGCTCCCAGGCTGCAGCCTCCAGCACTGGTGCTGGCGCTGCCTGCGCAGGTGACAGGTCCAGGCCATGGGCGGGGAGGGGCTGCCCACGTGCTGGCCCCACCTGCTGCGGTGATGAACGAGGTATGGAGGGAGGACGTCGGCTGGCCTGAGGTAGGGAAGGGTTGAGGCAGTGAGCCAGGTTGGGATCAGAGGGTGGGGCGGTTGATTTGGTCTGGTGAGGGGGAGCTGAGGGACAGGGGGTGACCTGTTTGGCCAGGCAAGGAGGTGGTCGCTCTCCAGCCTCCTCTGCTGCGCTTGCAACGGCTGGCAAGTGGAAGCTAGCAGCCATACGAGTGTTATCGCTGCCCATGCTTCCCCAGCACACAGACCTCCCTGCATCACCACAAGCGCTATGGCTAGCAATGGCCCTGGGACTGGAGTGTGGCTCTGGCAGCGGCTGTGCATCAGAGGTGCCGGCCTTATGTTCAGCCCTGCCAGCAGGCCTTGCTCCCATCTGCCCCCCAGTGCTTGATGACATTGCTTTCACACCATTGTGGCAGACAGCCTGATCACTAAAGGCGGGCGCAAGCTGTCTGGCCTGAGGGAGGATGGCCTGGGGGGCGCGGCTGCCCTCACCCACAGGCCCCACGGACCACATGGGCACCAGCGTGAGGGGGTGCAGCAGGCAGCACGCAGCCACCAGGCCCCAGTGGCCCTCCCCTGCCAGCCACCCGCCCTCCCCTGCTGCTGAGGCGGCTGCGCAGCTTGCACTCCCCTGACTACCCATACCAGACAGCAGCTGGGAGACAGCGGCCAAAGCCACGGCTTGGAGGCAGTGAGGAAGCCCTGCAGCCAGACAGACAGGCCAGCATGGCCAGGGACAAATGGCCTTCATTGTCACTGGCAGCTGCTAGCTGCTGGCAGGCAGGCAGGCAGGCAGGGACACATGCGCAGCTGGTCGTGCACCCCAGGCCCCACCATGATCCAGCCTGACCTACCCCATGGCCCAGCCCCAAGTGCATGTGAGGCGCGGTGCAGGCACTCGCTCAGGCCAGACATCTCACCTGGCTCCCCATGGGCGCTTAAGCTCAGCTGCAGCACCAGCAGGCTGTGGAACATCAGGCGCTGCAACACTCCCACAGCCCCAGCTGCGTCCCCAGGCCCTGCAGCCCGCGCTGCCCACCGGTGACACAGGACCAGCACGGCCTGGCACACCCCGCACACCATCAGGCTGAATGCGTTGATGGCGCGCACGTAGCGCACATAGTACCGGCCTCCCCAGCCAGCCAGGGCCATGTGCACCAGGAGCACGGTGCAGGCACAGCCCACCATGACTTGGGGCAGGAGCCCGACAGCTGGTATGGCCAAGAAGTACAGTGCATGCAGCAGCTTGATGCTGCACAGCCGCCAGCGGTAGGCGATGGACAGCCCAGGGAGGCTAGGCTGCACAGGTGGTGGTGGGGAGGGGCTGGCGCCCTGACGTCCATGGTGCATGGTGGAGCTAGGGGGTGCAGGGGCCGGTGGCTGTGGGGTTGGTTTGCGCAGGGGCAGGGGCTGAGGGACAAGGAGGTGGGCCAGCTCCTGTGGGCACCCTAGCAGCCAGTTGTAGAGCCTGCAGGTCAGTGGGCCAGTGCAAGCACTGGCATCCTGTCAGAAAAAGGAAGCGCAGTTGGCAGCAGACTTTGCACTGCCCCTGCTGTTGATCATCACCTGTGAGTCGCTAAGCTGTACTGCTGAGCTGTGCTGCCGAGCGAGACCGGCCACCCACGGCCCAGCAGCAGCACCAGCCTGCTGTGACACAAGAGTGTGTGCCCCCTGTCTTGAGCTGTCATCAGCTCACAGTTGGTGCATGCGTGTCATCCCAACTCTAGGCTGTAACCCTGTCACAGGGGTCGGGCAACAGTGTAGGTGGTAGGCGCCCATGCCATGTGCACGGGAACATAACTCCACACAGACAAAACACCACCCCTAGTAAGTGGACCTTGCATACCATAAGGCAACCCTGCTGGTCGACATGATCATCTGACTGAACCCACCCTCCCTTACGCTCCAACTCTGACAGGGAGTTGGGCAATAATTCACCTTTGCACAGCCAAGGCAGTGAGCAGCACCAGACAATGGAACTCGCCCAGCTCAGTGCTGAACAAGCCAAACGCCAAAGGCCCAGGCAGCGATGCAGGCTGCACCCCTGAGGCTGGGAGCCCGGCCGGCTGCGCACGACCGAAGGCTGGCGTGGCTAGCGAAACGAGCTGGTAGGCTGTGACAGACAGAGCCAGCATCGGGACAAACGCATCCAAGGGTTCCTACATCACACATGTCACACACGAATAGGGTTAGAGCAACACCCTGTGTCTGGACCTGGGAGGTGCTGGGAAGAGCATGCAGCACTTGGTGCTGATGTGCTGCCAATCTGGCTGCATGGCATTGCCTAGGGTAAGAAGTACCAGCGTGGTTTCAGGCAAGTTGCTCAGACAGAGAAACAACAAGGATGCTGAACATGGCTCTTTATGAAAGGGAACGCCCTTGGCTCGACAGCATGCAGGACACTTTCCATTGCTCATGACTGCTTATGATGACCCTCACCTGGTAAACCACCAGCATCAGGGCGTGCTTCAGCAAGGAGGCCTTAAGAGAGGGCGACAGCCATCGCACTCCCATTTGTTGGTGCAGCACAGATTCAGAGAGCTTGCAGGCCACATGCAGACCCACAGCACTTCGTTGTATTTTCCTGGCATGCTTTTCATATGGGCCTCTGGCCACTAGGGGCAGAGCAGCAGTCAGCAGATTCCAGAATGCAGGTATCCAGAGGAGGAGGAGTGCTGCTCTGTCCAGGAAGGTCCAACCTTGTTGCGCATGCATAGCTGCACAGGAAATCTGATGAAATGTTAAGCCTGAGCAGAGCAAGGCGCAGAACAAGGCGCTGGCGTCTTGACACACCTAGGTTGCAAAGAGCAGCGTCGATGTCCCCGATAGCCAGACATGCAAGCAGGAGGCTGCGGGACACAGGTTAAGGATTAGGAGCCCGCATTTTACTCAACAGGTTGTAAGCATCAACTGTGGCACCTCAGCAGCACCAAGCGGACACGGTACGAGGACATCTTTTCAGCGCTTTTCTTGTTGTTGCTATCCTGTAGACCCCATACTTCTCCACGCGCGCAGTTCTAGCACTTCGGAAGACCCTCAAATCTGATAATGTGAAAGCATCAAACATAAGCAGATAAGGTTTCTCTGCTGAAGAACCTCGTACTTAGTGACCAGATAAGGTTCCTCTACAGGGTTCCACTTCCAGTCACTAGCGACAAACTAACCTGAACCCCGCAGCCTTGCACCACCAATTCCGGTCTAGGGTATCCAGTCGTTGACTTGCTTCAAGTGTTGCTGTTATCCCTGGCCAGGGGCTGCACGCTCTTGCAAACGCCCTGCAGGTGAAAGGGGTCTTGCTGTGGGGCACAGGCTGTAGGGGTAGGCTAAGAATAAAATATGAAAGACTGTATACATAGGCTAAGAATAAAATATGAAAGACTGTATACAACCAGCTGCAGCGGCGGCTTGTGCGCCCAGGGCAGCACAGCCACCCAATGCTCATGCCCGTCTTTGCGGACCTCAGCAACCAGGCGCTGCTGGCCAAATTGCAAGAGCTGGGCAACATCAACCTGAGAGTAGGGTAGTTCCCCCCCCTGGCTAATATTAGTATTAGCAATAATAGCAAGCCAACCATATTAGCTCATATTAGCTCCCGTTCCTTGTCGCGCCTTCGTTCGCTTCCTAGCGCGATGGCTGCGCCCGGCGGCGCTGCGACCCCTGCGCACCTGGTTGATGATGCGCCGTCGGAGGCCGCCTCCTGGACTCATGGGGCCATGCAAGTCTCTCAGTACTCTCTCAATACCGCATCGTATTCGATAGCGTTAATCACATAGGTAGCTATATAGCACTGTGCGTTGTATGACCACCAGCGCAAGCCATTGCAGTCTTTGCTCGCGGGCTACCCCATGTGACCGCGAACAAATCACAGCTGCCCCATGTGACCGCGAACAACCCCCTGCGCACTTGGACGGGGTAACATATGGAATGACACATGGAATGATGCAGCGTTGAACATGAGCAGCTGGGAGTGGCTCAGTGCCGTAGTGACCGGTCTCCCCTTTTGCATTTGTTGGTTTTATGTAGTTCAATTGAGTGTTTGTCAATTCCTAGCACCTCACGTGCCCCCTTCCAGCTGGCAAGGTTGCAATAACAAGTTTCCTCTGTTACACGGAGGGACTGTCTATTGACAGCCACGAAAGATAACGGAAACCTTGCATCCGGCAGGGATCGAACATTGCATCTCTTGATCTCCGACTGCCCGGCTGCCACTTTGGCTAATATTAGCTCGTAGGAGCGCTAATATTAGCTATAGTAGCAGTTTTGGCTCGGAGCTAACATTGGAGCCCACTCCATGCAGCTGACGGAGGCCATGCAGCCGCCCGCCCCGCCCCGCCCCGCCCCGCCCCGCCCCGCCCCGCCCCGCCCCGCCCCGCCCCGCCCCGCCCCGCCCCGCCCCGCCCCGCCCCGCCCCGCCCCGCCCCGCCCCGCCCCGCCCCGCCCCGCCCCGCCCCGCCCCGCCCCGCCCCGCCCCGCCCCGCCCCGCCCCGCCCCGCCCCGCCCCGCCCCGCCCCGCCCCGCCCCGCCCCGCCCCGCCCCGCCCCGCCCCGCCCCGCCCCGCCCCGCCCCGCCCCGCCCCGCCCCGCCCCGCCCCGCCCCGCCCCGCCCCGCCCCGCCCCGCCCCGCCCCGCCCCGCCCCGCCCCGCCCCGCCCCGCCCCGCCCCGCCCCGCCCCGCCCCGCCCCGCCCCGCCCCGCCCCGCCCCGCCCCGCCCCGCCCCGCCCCGCCCCGCCCCGCCCCGCCCCGCCCCGCCCCGCCCCGCCCCGCCCCGCCCCGCCCCGCCCCGCCCCGCCCCGCCCCGCCCCGCCCCGCCCCGCCCCGCCCCGCCCCGCCCCGCCCCGCCCCGCCCCGCCCCGCCCCGCCCCGCCCCGCCCCGCCCCGCCCCGCCCCGCCCCGCCCCGCCCCGCCCCGCCCCGCCCCGCCCCGCCCCGCCCCGCCCCGCCCCGCCCCGCCCCGCCCCGCCCCGCCCCGCCCCGCCCCGCCCCGCCCCGCCCCGCCCCGCCCCGCCCCGCCCCGCCCCGCCCCGCCCCGCCCCGCCCCGCCCCGCCCCGCCCCGCCCCGCCCCGCCCCGCCCCGCCCCGCCCCGCCCCGCCCCGCCCCGCCCCGCCCCGCCCCGCCCCGCCCCGCCCCGCCCCGCCCCGCCCCGCCCCGCCCCGCCCCGCCCCGCCCCGCCCCGCCCCGCCCCGCCCCGCCCCGCCCCGCCCCGCCCCGCCCCGCCCCGCCCCGCCCCGACCCGACCCGACCCGACCCGACCCGACCCGACCCGACCCGACCCGACCCGACCCGACCCGACCCGACCCGACCCGACCCGACCCGACCCGAGTCGGGTGCACTTCGCTCACTGGCTTTAACTGGCTTCGGTTTCGTAACCAGACATTGTAGCTAATGAGATACACCCACAACTTGACAACCTTCATAATTGTCATACGTGAGGAAGGATCAAAGGGGCTTGGGACAACAAGACATTGCTAGCCATGTCAGAAGCATGCATGCTGCAGAGAAGCCCGCAGGCGCAGCATTCTATTTTGGACTAGTGCCAAGTTGTGGTCTTGGTGGGCTGTAATTGTGGGGTTGGGTGGAGTAGGCGCTTGCTGGTAGGGGAGCTTGCCAACTCACGTTAGCTCTGTACCGTGTCATGCCCTGCTGCTTGTCACCCTACTGCCGGAACATTGTGTTGCTCCAGCCACATTGTGCTCCTAGTTCCCTTGTAGAGACCGGTGTGAGCCCTACCCTATGCATGTCTCTCTCGCACACACATCCCCTGGAGTGAGTACTTGTAAGGAGCAATCGAATTGTTTGTTTTATTTGGCTCATGGCATGATGCACATGTCACTATCGCTGCCGCTGGTGCCGCCGCTGCCACTTCCGCAGCAGGCCTCTGTCGCGCACGCACACCCACTCCTGGCCTGGTCCGCCTGGGGTAGGCATGGCGGGGCGGCCCAGCCAGCTGTTGAGTTCGCTGGGGCGGCCCGGCCCGGCTGCGATTGTTGTGGGGAACAGGCCTAGGCCACCCGCAGCCGTCTCTGACCTAAGTGTGATGTAGTGTGAGACGGTGTACTTAAGCTGTGCCTTGGGCCTGCGATGGTGGGCATTGACGTGCCCCCTTCGCAGGTATGGTGGTCGCTCTTGCAATGGCACATAGGGCATCCGACGTGGCAGCCATAGTGCACCGCTATGCATTTGTACTTGTTCTTAGATCGTGGACTCTTTTGTAATGGGCATTGACGTGCCCCCTTCGCAGGTTATGGGCCCACGTCACTTCCGTGTGCAATTCCGACATCGAAAAGTGCAGCCCGTTTGAATCAGCAGCGCTGAGGCGTGCTTCCGGTGAGCCCGTTGCAATGATGGCGGTGGCTGTGCGGGAGAAGCTAGGCCAGCCCGGGGTTCGGTTTGAAAATTGGGAATTTGAGATGAAAGCGCTGCTGAGGCAGCACGGGCTCGGGGCGGTATTTAAAGCGCCTGTGGGGCTGGAGGGAAACAGTCGGCTAGGGTCGGTCTCAGCTGCGGCTGCGTCACCCGCGCGTCCGGTCGGGGTTGCGACCCCGGCCATTTCGCCAGCTGCAGCCGTGGCTGCGGCTGCGACTGCTGCTGTGGCAGCATCTCTAACACCCGAGCAAGACGAGAAAGCCCATGCCATCATCTGCAGCTCCGTTGACCCAACCAAGTACAGGGCCTTGTGCAACCGGCATGAGTCAGCAAAAGCTCTGTGGCAAGCCTTGCGTAACATGCACACCCAGCAGGTGCATGCCAGCCGTCAGCAGCTCATTATTCAGGCTGGCAGGCAGAGCATGCAGTCAGGTCAGTCAGTGCAAGAGTACTGGGCTGAGGCCCAGGACCTGCACGAGCGCATCAACTCGACCGGCGCGTATTCCGACACACTCTGTCAAGCCCTGCTGGGCCTGCCACCTGATTACCAGCAGCTTGTGCAGTCCATCCTTGAGCAGCCCCTTGATGAACCGCTCACCTTTGAGCAGATCCTCCCTAGGCTGCTCCTAAGGGAGCAGCTGCTGCAGAACAGCCAACCTCATGCGGTCGCTCTTGCAGCTCGGTCGGCTGGGGGCAGGGGTAGGCCGGGCAGCAGGGGGCAAGGAGAAGGTAGCCAGGGGCGGGGCAGAGGTCAGGCCAGGGGTCAGGCCAGGGGCGGGCGTGGGTTTCAAGGGGAGTGCTGGCAGTGCCACCAGAGGGGGCACCAAGCGCACCAGTGCCCAAACCGCCCTGTCAGCCCCACGCCGCGTTCACCCTCGCCATCATGGCGTGGGGCTCCTTCGTCCCGCTCGAGTGGGGCTGCTAGGCCTCCCACCCCGGGGCCTGGGGGGGGTGCTGCATCTGGTTGGGGCAGTTCGGCTCGTGGCCGTGACTCAAGCTCTCCCAGCCGGCACCCTGGCAGCATGTCACGCAGCAGCATTGCTTACTCCGTTGTCTCCAAGCCCCTGCTCTTTGGAGAGTGGGTGATAGACTCTGGGTGCTCGCGGCACCTCACGCCACACCGCGAGCTGCTGCACGACTACCAGCCCCTGCATGAGCCGCACCACATTATTGTGGCCAACGGCAGCAGGATTGAGGCGCAGGGGCAGGGGGTGGTGTGCTTTGAGGGGGCTGGGGGGGCCATGCAGCTGCTGGACGTCCTGCATGTTCCCGAAGCGGACGGCAGCCTTGTCTCAGTGGGGAAGGCCACCAGGGCGGGGGGGAGTGTACACTTCACTCCGTTTGGCTGCTCCATCAACATGCCCGGGGCTCAGCACAGCATCAGGGGCACTCAGGTAGAGCAGGACCTGTTCCTGCTCGACAGCAAGCCAGTGCCTGTCGCCGGCGGCTTCAGCCTTGCAGCCCGCACCTGCAGCGACCCTTTGGTCCTGCATCACCGTCTGGGGCACCCGGGGTACCGCCAGCTGGCTCGGCTGCTGCGGGAGGGCATGGTGCGGGGCACCTCGGTCACTGCCGCCCAGTGTGAGGCAGCAGCTAGTGAGCTGTGCGAGCCCTGTGTCATGGGCAAGCAGACCAGCCTGGAGGCAAGGCAGCATGCGGGGCTGGGGATTACCGCTACGCGCCCGCTGATGCTGGTGCACAGCGATGTCTGTGACGTCACCGGTCAGTACTCAGCAGCCACGCCTGATGGCATGCGCTACTTTGTCAGTCTGCTCGACGAGTTCAGCGGGCTGGTGGCTGTCGTGCTCATAAAGCACAAGTCAGACGCGCCGGCAGCCCTCCGTGACATGGTCACCCTCTTGCAGCGTCGGCTGGGGCATAAGGTTGTGTACCTGCGCACAGACCGGGGGGGGGAATACATCGGGGCTGAGACACAGCAGTGGTTGCGCAGCGAGGGTATCACGCACCAGCAGACAGCCCCCCGCACCCCCACCATGAATGGCAGCGCAGAGCGTGTCAACCGCACAATCATGGAGTGCGTCCGTGCTATGATGCTGGCCTCTGGGGTGCCAGCCTTTTGTTGGGGTTTTGGCGTGATGGCAGCGGCGCACGTGCACAACCTGCGCCCAGTGGCAGGCAAGCCCTGCACACCCCATGAGGCCTGCTTTGGCAGCCCCCCCGACATACATCACTTGCGCGTATGGGGCTGCCCAGCTTGGGTGCACGACAGCGAGCCGAGCAGCAAGCTGGCCAGCCGGGGCATCAAAGGGGTCTTTGTGGGCTATGAGGAGGGGGGCAAGGCTTACCAAGTGTGGGCAGAGGGCCGGCTCTATGTGAGCAAAAGCGTGGTCTTTGACGAGCAAGCAGTCCTGCGCCGCTTCGCTCCCGTGCCGTGCGCACCTGCTCCCAGCAACCTGGTTGCCCCGCCAAGTGCCGTGGCGCCCAAGGGGGGGGATAGTGCAGCTGGGGAGCAGCCTGGGGAGCAGGGTGGGATGGAGCAGGGTAGGATGGGCAGTGGGGGAGGGACCCCTGCTGTCACCCCCACCGTCACCCCCGCCCGACACAGCGCAAACCGTGGCGGGGGAAGCAGCGACAGCAACAGCGGCGGTGGGGGACAAGCGGGCAGTAGGGGTGGACCCCCTGCTGCTCCAGATAGTTCAGGCGGGGATGGTGTAGGGGCAGGCTGGGCTAGCCTAGGCGGGGCTGGCGGTTTGGGCAGTTCAGGGGGGATGGAGACTGGCACCCCTGACACCGTGCCCGCGTTGCGCCCAGCTCTTGTGCCACCCGAGCGGCGCCGTTCTGAGCGCGTGCGCAAGCGCGTGGAATTCCCCGACTTCGTCACTTTGTGCTACTCCGCTCGATACGAAAGCAACAGCAGCAGTGGCAGTGAGCGGGAGGGTGATGGGAGCAGGGGGAGCAGGGGGAGCTCTGGGGGTGCTGCCAGCCAACCTGCTGAGCCTCGCTCCTTCAGTGAGGCCATGTCTAGGCCCGATGCTGAGGAGTGGGGCCGTGCCATGGATGCTGAGATGGCCAGCCAGCACGCCAATCAGACTTGGGTGCTGGTCAGCAGGCAGCCTGGCATGTCGGTCCTGCCAGGCCGCTGGGTCCTAAAAGTCAAGTGGGGCTCAGACGGCAGCATTGTCAAGTACAAGGCTCGCTGGGTGGTGAAGGGGTTTAGGCAGCGGGATGGGGTGGACTACTTTGAGGACGCTGTCTTTGCCCCCGTGGTCATGCACACGACCCAGCGCCTTATCTTTGCCTTGGCAGTGCAGAGGGGCTGGGGCCTTTGGCAGATTGACTTCAAAACGGCCTTCCTTAACAGCAAGCTCACAGACTCAGACCCGCAGATCTTTGTTGAGCAGCCAGAGGGGTATGAGGTGGGCAGGGGGCTGGTGTGCCAGCTGCAGCGCACAGTGTATGGCCTCAAGCAGGCCCCTCGGGCCTGGTATCTGTGCCTGCGCGAGCAGCTGGAGCAGATCGGGTTCCGGGCTTCAGCAGCAGACCCCAGCCTGTTCAGCCTGCGCACAAGCAGCGGAAGCGCGGTGCACATGCTCGTGTACGTCGACGACTGCATCCTTGCCAGCGCAGACGAGGCAGCGGTGCAAGAGGTGAAGCAGCAACTGCAGCAAGCCTTTGACGTGCACGACCTCGGGCAGGCAGCTGACTTTCTGGGGATGCGCATTGCCTTTGACCGCGCAGCCGGCATCTTGCGCCTGACGCAGCAGCAGTACATCGAGCAGCTGCTGCAGCGCTTTGGTCTGGCAGAGTGCAACCCCCGCCAGCTGCCTCTCTCCCCTGGCACGCAGCTGTTGAAGCAGGGTGAGCAGCTCAGCGAGCAGCACACGCTGCGCTACCGCGAGCTAGTGGGCGGCCTGCTGTGGCTGTCCACCTGCACGCGCCCCGACATTGCTTTCGCAGTGGGCCAGCTTACGCGCTACATGCAGGCGCCCACGCGGGAGCATGAGCAGGCAGCGCAGGGGGTTCTGCGGTATCTCAGGGGCACAGCGGGGCAAGGGTTGGTCTTCAGGGGCAGCTGCAGTGGGGAGCTGGTGGGGTTCTGCGACAGCGACTACGCCAGCTGCAAGCAGTCTCGGCGCAGCACCACAGGCTATGTCTTCATCCTGTCCGGTGCCACCGTGTCAGTGCGCAGCAAGCTGCAAACCACCGTGGCCACCTCCACCACTGAAGCCGAGTACCAGGCCGCTGCTGACGCCACCAGGGAAGCGCTGTTCTTGCGCAAGCTGCTGCATGAGCTCTGTGCAGTCACTGGCCCAATCCCCATCCTGTGCGACAGTCAGGGTGCGGTAGCCCTGGTGAAGAACCCAGTGGAGTCGCAGCGCAGCAAGCACATCGCCGTCATGCACCACATGGCGCGTGAGCGTGTGTGGCGTGGCGAGGTGGAGTTCTCTTACTGCCCCACGGCGGACATGGTGGCTGATGCGCTTACCAAGGCGCTGCCTGGCCCCAAGTTCGTGTCGTGCAAGGCTGGCATGGGCGTAGGCTAAGCTAGTTTGAGCTCTGTGCTCTGACCGTGTGGAGCCCGTTCGGTGCTTTCCTGCTTGTGCCTGTCTTGGCACGTGCCTGCCTGCGTCTGTCCGTCTGCACGCATGAGCTACCTGTACACTATGCTTTCTTTGTCTTCATGCATCTGTACTTGTGCATCTTCTGTTGACGCTTAGCGCTTTAGCTTCCTGCTTTGCTGGCCTGGCCTGAGGGGGAGTGTTGTGGGGAACAGGCCTAGGCCACCCGCAGCCGTCTCTGACCTAAGTGTGATGTAGTGTGAGACGGTGTACTTAAGCTGTGCCTTGGGCCTGCGATGGTGGGCATTGACGTGCCCCCTTCGCAGGTATGGTGGTCGCTCTTGCAATGGCACATAGGGCATCCGACGTGGCAGCCATAGTGCACCGCTATGCATTTGTACTTGTTCTTAGATCGTGGACTCTTTTGTAATGGGCATTGACGTGCCCCCTTCGCAGCGATGCGGCGGGTGTTCTGCGCGGCTGACACGTCCCGGTCGTAGAACCTGATGCCATTGCTTGTTGAGCACATCAGGCCCCGGAACCGGGGACCGCGTCGCCATGTTGCGCACCGGGCGCAGCCACCTGCAAGGCGACATACATGTCAATGCACCTGTGTAAGATGTCTCCTTGCCATTCCAAGCGTTCAGGCAAGCCATGTCTAGTCTAAAGTCAGAGCCTCCCAACTCTGATAAAACCTTGTACACAACCATGTCATGGACATTCCGACGCCAGGAAGTGTGCGATTGGCGTAACACCGTGCGGCATGCGATGAACGCGTAGTCTGCTATACGCCCGTAATGCCAGGAACCCCGTAAACGAAAAAAGTGCGCCCACCAATCAGCCGGTCGCTCTCACGACATCGCGCAGCGCAAGTGCATTGTGGAGGTGCTTCGCAATGACGTGGTGGACTCCTGACGCTGTAAGGGCAAGTATAGCCGGCGGTACTAATTCCTCCCGGCTCAATGAACCCGACGTTGTTTCCTTAATGTAGGCGCGCTCATAGTCTTACATCTGTGAGGGCATGGTCTGAGATAGTACAAAATCAGCATCGCACCTCTCAGTGCGAGGTAAGGACTGACATGTACATGTGCACGAAGCTTGCTATGTTGCTTGTGAAGAACACATTGCATAGAGCAGAATGACCCGCCCTTGGTGCCGCTGTCAATGTAGGGAAAGCATATGTTATCAGAACGTAATTGACCTCGTGTATACTAGTACTCAACAACACCATGCTTGACAATTGTTGCAGGATCTGGCCGCCACCACCACCACCACCATCACCACCACCTCCTAGCCTACCCCCAGCCCTGCCCCCAGCCCTGCCCCCAGCCCTGCCCCCAGCCCTGCCCCCAGCCCTGCCCCCAGCCCTGCCTCCAGCCCTGGTGCCGCCGCTGCCACTTCCGCAACAGGCCCTTGTCGCGCACGCACACCCACTCCTGGCCTGGTCTGCCTGGGTTAGGCAAGGCGGGGCGGTCCGGCCAGCTGTTGAGCTCGCGTGGGCGGCCCGGCCCGGCTGCAATGCGGCGGATGTTCAGCGCCGCACTTTTGCACAATTGCGCTGTGCATCGCAATTTGTATTGTGGTTTCCTGGTTTTCCTGTTGTTTCCCATTATTCACCGCAAACTTACTGTGTCATCCTGCGCTTCATCGTCACATGGAGGGCACACAAGATGCATAAGTGGAGATTGGCTTTGGCCTCAGGCGCTCCCAACATGGGGTTGCAGTACTTCATCGTTTTCGATAGCGTTTGTCACATTGGCAGCTGCACGTCAATGCGCGTTATCTGACCATCAGCGTTATCTGACCATCAGCGCTAGCCATTGCATTCTTTGCTCGCGTACTGCCACATGTGCCCGCGAACAAATCACAGCGGCGACATGGGTCTCTCTAAGACGGTGAGCCGCATCCCTGTGACCCCATCTACCTAGCGTATTGAGCTGGTTGTGCACAAATAGAATGTCCGGCCGACACCCAACGCGATGCCTGCCGGGCGTGCAGGGCGCCTAGACGGGGTGATTGAAACATTGCGATATATTCGCTTCTCGCCAAATACATCATTTGGGTCGGCGCACACAAAGGTAGCACCAGGTTACACCCCCCCCTCCTCCACTGTGTCCTCCACTGTGTTGCACCCGTTGCAACTAGAGGAAAAGCGATATAAGGTGTTTGTTCTTGACCCATTGGCGCATCTTTTGAAACAAACCGCACATCAAATAGCCCTGGCCTCAATCAGTTTGACACTTTCAAAGTTACATCATGTTCACCAGGCTGGTTCAAGGCCACGGCATGCAACGACCCACCATGCCCGACCCCTCCACCCATCATTGCAGGAGCCTACCTCATTTGAGCCTGCCCACCCCCTCCCAGCCTTTCCCCTCGCCCCCTCCTCAAGCCACCTCGCCCCCTCCCTAAGGCACCGCTGCCTTCGACCCTCGCTTTACGTCCCAGCCCACCCCCTCCCAGCCCACCCCCTCCTCACCCCCCCTACCAGCCCCACCCCCTAGCAGCCCCACCCCCTCCCAGCCTCCACCCCCCTCCCAGCCCACCCCCTCCCAGCCTCACCACCCCTCCCAGCACACCCCACCCCAACCCACCTTACCCCACCCCACCCACCCCACCCCAGTCCACGTCCTCCCAGCCCACCCCCTCCCAGCCTACCCCACACCATTCCAACCCCTCCCAGCGCCAACTCAGGTTGTGAAGTGCGAAACAGAGGCTGTAGCGGTCACCTCTCCCAACCGCACCTGCCAACCGCCTTCGTGCCACATTCCCGCAACCGTTTTCCGATTCGACTGCTTCTGCCGATGCGCATGCTCGTGTAGAGCAGCCTAAGCGACGCGGGTGGTCGCAGCGATGACTGCATGCCCCGAACCGGCACAAACTTGAATCACCAACTTTGATGCTTTGCTGTGCACGGCCTACTGACTGGATAATCAGTCTGGATGGGTGAAAGGTAGCTGGCTGGGTTGGCTACATTCTGAGCCAGCTAGCATAAATTTTGGCGCAGTGAGTGCAGAGTTACAGCCGTCCTACTACCAGGGGTCGGTTTACTGCCATTTTTTGAATGTTGGGAGCGCCTGATTTGGCCTTGTCTTCTTTGCTGCTCCTTATGCTTGGTCACTTCCTTTTTTGGTAATTGAGCCTCAGGCATCAGTAGGTAAGGAATCTATGGCCCAGCGCCAATGATTGCAAGGCCCAGCGCAGATGATCCTTCACAAGCTCCTCCAGCAAGATCCTCCACAAGCTGCCATTTCAGGCCGTCCTGTATCCCTATCCTCAGCCCCTACACTTCTCCACAGGAGTCAGAGACCGGTGTGTGTCCCTAACCTAGGTCCCTAACCCTAGGAGCCGATAGAGCCCTAACCTACCCTATGCAAACTCTATCGCACACACAAACCCTTTGTAAAGGGCAATCAAATTGTTTGTTTTATTTGGCTCATGGCATGATGCACATGTCGCCCCGCCCCGCCCCGCCCCGCCCCGCCCCGCCCCGCCCCGCCCCGCCCCGCCCCGCCCCGCCCCGCCCCGCCCCGCCCCGCCCCGCCCCGCCCCGCCCCGCCCCGCCCCGCCCCGCCCCGCCCCGCCCCGCCCCGCCCCGCCCCGCCCCGCCCCGCCCCGCCCCGCCCCGCCCCGCCCCGCCCCGCCCCGCCCCGCCCCGCCCCGCCCCGCCCCGCCCCGCCCCGCCCCGCCCCGCCCCGCCCCGCCCCGCCCCGCCCCGCCCCGCCCCGCCCCGCCCCGCCCCGCCCCGCCCCGCCCCGCCCCGCCCCGCCCCGCCCCGCCCCGCCCCGCCCCGCCCCGCCCCGCCCCGCCCCGCCCCGCCCCGCCCCGCCCCGCCCCGCCCCGCCCCGCCCCGCCCCGCCCCGCCCCGCCCCGCCCCGCCCCGCCCCGCCCCGCCCCGCCCCGCCCCGCCCCGCCCCGCCCCGCCCCGCCCCGCCCCGCCCCGCCCCGCCCCGCCCCGCCCCGCCCCGCCCCGCCCCGCCCCGCCCCGCCCCGCCCCGCCCCGCCCCGCCCCGCCCCGCCCCGCCCCGCCCCGCCCCGCCCCGCCCCGCCCCGCCCCGCCCCGCCCCGCCCCGCCCCGCCCCGCCCCGCCCCGCCCCGCCCCGCCCCGCCCCGCCCCGCCCCGCCCCGCCCCGCCCCGCCCCGCCCCGCCCCGCCCCGCCCCGCCCCGCCCCGCCCCGCCCCGCCCCGCCCCGCCCCGCCCCGCCCCGCCCCGCCCCGCCCCGCCCCGCCCCGCCCCGCCCCGCCCCGCCCCGCCCCGCCCCGCCCCGCCCCGCCCCGCCCCGCCCCGCCCCGCCCCGCCCCGCCCCGCCCCGCCCCGCCCCGCCCCGCCCCGCCCCGCCCCGCCCCGCCCCGCCCCGCCCCGCCCCGCCCCGCCCCGCCCCGCCCCGCCCCGCCCCGCCCCGCCCCGCCCCGCCCCGCCCCGCCCCGCCCCGCCCCGCCCCGCCCCGCCCCGCCCCGCCCCGCCCCGCCCCGCCCCGCCCCGCCCCGCCCCGCCCCGCCCCGCCCCGCCCCGCCCCGCCCCGCCCCGCCCCGCCCCGCCCCGCCCCGCCCCGCCCCGCCCCGCCCCGCCCCGCCCCGCCCCGCCCCGCCCCGCCCCGCCCCGCCCCGCCCCGCCCCGCCCCGCCCCGCCCCGCCCCGCCCCGCCCCGCCCCGCCCCGCCCCGCCCCGCCCCGCCCCGCCCCGCCCCGCCCCGCCCCGCCCCGCCCCGCCCCGCCCCGCCCCGCCCCGCCCCGCCCCGCCCCGCCCCGCCCCGCCCCGCCCCGCCCCGCCCCGCCCCGCCCCGCCCCGCCCCGCCCCGCCCCGCCCCGCCCCGCCCCGCCCCGCCCCGCCCCGCCCCGCCCCGCCCCGCCCCGCCCCGCCCCGCCCCGCCCCGCCCCGCCCCGCCCCGCCCCGCCCCGCCCCGCCCCGCCCCGCCCCGCCCCGCCCCGCCCCGCCCCGCCCCGCCCCGCCCCGCCCCGCCCCGCCCCGCCCCGCCCCGCCCCGCCCCGCCCCGCCCCGCCCCGCCCCGCCCCGCCCCGCCCCGCCCCGCCCCGCCCCGCCCCGCCCCGCCCCGCCCCGCCCCGCCCCGCCCCGCCCCGCCCCGCCCCGCCCCGCCCCGCCCCGCCCCGCCCCGCCCCGCCCCGCCCCGCCCCGCCCCGCCCCGCCCCGCCCCGCCCCGCCCCGCCCCGCCCCGCCCCGCCCCGCCCCGCCCCGCCCCGCCCCGCCCCGCCCCGCCCCGCCCCGCCCCGCCCCGCCCCGCCCCGCCCCGCCCCGCCCCGCCCCGCCCGCCCCGCCCCGCCCCGCCCCGCCCCGCCCCGCCCCGCCCCGCCCCGCCCCGCCCCGCCCCGCCCCGCCCCGCCCCGCCCCGCCCCGCCCCGCCCCGCCCCGCCCC